>SJYC01020165.1:0-11585 GCA_006408675.1 Madoqua kirkii | reverse complement strand
TTTTCCTTTTTTTTTCTTTCTTTTTTTTTTTTTTTTTGTTTAATGCTTTATTCCATTTCACAGTACTGTATTGGTTCTGCCATACAATGTTTAGTTTCATTGATATTTCTTCATTGCTTTTGAAGTCTCTATTTCATTTACTTCTGCCTTAATCTTTATGATTACTTTCCTTCTATGAACTTTGGCTTTTGTTTATTCTTTTTTCTCTACTTGCTTATGGCATAAAGTTAGGTTGTTTGTTTATCTGAGATTTTTTCATGTTTCTTGAGGTAAATTTGTATTGCTGTAAATGTCCCTGTTAGAACTGCTTTTGCTGCTTCCCATAGTTTTTGAATTGTCATCTTTTCATTTTCATTTGCCTCTAAGTATCTTTTATTCCCTCTTTGACTTACACAGTGATTCATCAGTTGTTTAGTTTCATATTGTTTTGCCTCCATGTGTTTGTGTATTTTTCACTTTTTTTCTTGTAGTTGATTTCTAATCTCATAGCACTGTGGTAGGAGTAGAAGAAACACTACACAGCCACTAAGAGGTCAACAATAAATATGACAGTTATTTTGGGGAAAAAAAAAAGAGGCAAATTATATAAAAGGAGTTCTGTTATAATAGTAAATATTTTATAAAGTGATTAAAACAGTTTATATTCATCACCATTAATATGAATTATTAGATGTCTTATAGGTCTTCCTAGGTGGCTCAGAAATAAAAAAAATTGCCAATAAAACCTGCCAATGCAGGAATCATAGGAGACTTGGGTTCAATCCTTGGGTCAGGAAGATCCCCTGGAAGAGGACATGGCAACCCACTCAGTAGACTTGCTTGGAAAATCCCATGGACAGAGGGGCATGGCTGCTACAGTCCCTGTGTATGTGTGCACACATATCACAGAATTTTCTTTACCATATTAGAATTCTTCTATACTTCCCTGGCACATATAAAGCATACTTTTAATATTAAAATTCTAATCTCATTGTTAAAATTCTGTGCTACAAGTATATAAAGAATGTGAATTGTACATTAGTGCTTAATTTACATGAATAAACATCGTGAGCCTAAGCAAATGGAAAAATCAATAGATGCCAGTGACATACTATGTAATTTCCAAGTCAAGATTAGGCAATTTTTTACCATACCAACGGCCCTGTGGGAAGGAAATCTAAGCTAATATACAACTGCATGCTGAGTGAACATAAAATGGATTATAAAATTTTAAAGAAGGGTTTTGAATTATAAGAATATTCAGTAGAAAATCATGAGGCATATGGTTAACAGTGAAAGGTAAATTCTTACATTTGTATTTTTAGGATTGGACTGCATAGAGATAAGGACCACAGCAGAAATGTAGGCCACCAGCTTTCCCAAAGGTCTTAGGAAAATATTTTTACATTCTGTATTTCAGGAATTTCTTCTCAAAATAGTTTGTCTCCATCTGACCTCTGTCATTAATGCTTCACAGTGTTGAGTAAAGGAGCAGAATTCCATCATCATGAGTATGAGAAAATACAGGGTTAGAACAGAGTTCCTGGAGCTTAGCTTGTCTGGATTAAAGTTGCACTGTTTACAAACTCTGTCAGTCTGGGCAACTTAACTACAATCACCTGTGCCCAGTTTTCCCAAGGGCTAAAAATGGCATGGTAATAGTATGTGTCTCATAGTTATTACCTTATTAATGATGAATTAAAGAACCCTGAGGGAAAGTTAAATGACTTGAATTTTCATATGAGCGTGAATTAATTCTTCTGAGAGCAAATTTTGCTCAGAGAAAATACGACAGTCAGACATGAAAACGTTTGTTTCTGGAGTTAGGGGTGATAAGAGAAACATCTAGCATAGAACGGATCCTAAAGATGTTAAAAGGGAAATACATACATACACATCTTGTTACTCACTTGTTGCCTAACAAGCAACAACAGAACGACAGTGGCATACAATAGTAAATACTAAATTCTCACATATTTGCGTAGATTATATGACCTTCATTGGGCCTGGCTGGATTCTATTGAGTTTTGAGGGACTCTATTGTATGTCTACAAATAAGCTGAGGGTTTAGTTCTAATCTGGATTTGATTGGGGTACCATATCTGGAGCATCACGTTTAACTCCTCTTATGACCTGGTGGCTAACTCAAGTATGTACTTTTCATGGAGATGACAGAAGCACAAGAGAGGAAGCCAGATCACACAAGTGCTATGTCATATCACATCTGCTAAGCATCTCACTAAACAAAGTAGATGCAATAGTTCGAGGAGTGGTCCCTAAAAAGATATGCCCACTTCCCAAAACCTGTGAGCATACATTTATTGGGATAAAAAGTATCTTGTAGATGTAATTTGTTAAGAAACTTAAAAAGGAGATCATCCTGGATTATTGTGGTTGACCCTAAACACAGAGAGAATTGTCCTTATAACAGAAAGAAGAAAGTCAGACATAGTCACAGAAGAGAAAACTATGTGAAGATAAAGGAAGATATTAGAATTGGGCCACAATGATTCAACAAATACCTGCCACCATGACCAACTGTGGAAGAATCAAGAAATGATTCCTCCTTTAGAGCTTCAGGAGGCAGCCTAATCCTGGTGACATCTTGATTTTGGTAACTTGAGTTAATAAATTTCTATTGTTGCAAGCTATCAAGTTTGTGGCAATATTTTTTTCATAGCCTTATAAAACTAACGTGAGCTTCCCAGGTGCCTCCATAGTAAAGAATCCACCTGCTAATGCAAAATACATAAGAGACACAGGTTCAGTCCTTGGGTTGGGAAGATTCCCTGGAGGAAGGCACAACAATCCACTCCAGTATTCTTGCCTGGAGAATCCCATGGATTGAAAAGTCTGGCAGGCTAGAGTCCATAGGATTCCAAGCAGTTGGACATGACTGAAGTGACTCAACACACGCACATAAAACTAATTAACAGGTAACATTTTTGAACTTATCTTCAAGTGACTAGGAAAGTAAAGCATTGTTCAAAGTGAACAGGGACTATGAAGTTGCATGGAAAAAGGCTGGATTTAAAAAAGTGTAAAAATTGAGATAATTAATTCAATCCATCACATGTACTAGGATTCAGTAGATTACTCCCAAAGAAACAGAGAAGATTCATGGCTTTCTTTTCTAAGGAGTTCTATGAATCATTTAAAAAAAAATCCTTATTGTATACTCAGATGCTATGATACTTGATTCTATTTTGATTCATTATTTGGTGAAAGACTCAAGGAGGAGGTGGCCATGATCTCTACCTGTTGGTGATCACATGTTTGTTTGTTTGTTTTAATTTTATTTTTACTTTATTTTACTTTACAATACTGTATTTGTTTTTACTTTTCCTTCTTTGAATGTGAGTGGGATCTGTGACTTGTTTCTAAGCAATAGAAACAAGTGGCAAAGATGATGAAATGTTACTCCCAGGATTGTTACCTTATAAAAGACTTCATCTTGTGAGCAGACTTCTAGAAATTTCTTCCTTGCTGGCTTTGAGGAAGTAAGCATCCTTGTTAAGAAGTACACAGGCAAGTTGCTGAGGGTGGCATCTGAGACCTGAGGGAAGCTTCCAGCCATCAGCTTGCAGAGACCAGGGCAGTTCTACAGTCACATGGGAATAAATTATGCCAACAAAATGAGTGAGTGAGCTTGGAAATGAACTTTTCCCTATTGAGCCTGCACATGAGAAAACATTTTGGATGACACTCATGGCAATCTGTGATATCCTAGCAGATTACCCAGCTAAGCTGAGCCCAGACTCCTCACTCACAGAAACTGTGAGATAATAAACATGTACTGTTTGACGCAGCTAAGACTATAATAATTTATTAAACAGAAATAAACAAATATTATAACTTTAAAAAGGACATTTTCAAGCTTGTAAATCAAATATTATTCTCAATATTTAGGGACTAAATCCAATAAAAGCCACAGTTGTAAGATCTCTTTATTTCTAAATCTGGCACAATAATTAAATGAAAAGGACAGTGACAAACATTGTGGGTGCACAGGAAAGGATCATTATCAAATAATACTAGAAAACTGCATACAGTGAAGCAGGGGGGTTAGACTAGTGAACAAAGGGATTGGATGAAAAGATTAGCTCTCTTCAAAAACCAGAGTTTTTTCAGATGGAAGATGGTAATAGACTCATTTTGCACTGGTCTGGAGAATAATGTTAGGACTTAAAAATGGAGATTATAAAACTGCAGTTAATTTTCTAAGTTAGTGCTAGATAGATAGAAATGCAATATTATATAAAGTACTATCCAAGTTTTTTTCTACCTTCTTCTTTGAGTCCTAAAAAGAATTTCAAGTGTTTTTCCACACTAATTCTTGCCTTGCTGATGAAATTACTACAAATTGTGCAAACTGCTTTGCTATTAATAAAAACATCACAAGCATACTATGTGCCACAAGCAGGATAAAGTGATAGCCCCTTTATCAATCAATCCTGTTGCTCTCAATGGCTGATATATTTATTTTCCAGATTAATTTGTTTGTTGGGTGATGAGTGAATTACAAGCAGCACACGTTGGAATGCTTACTTTATCAAAACAGAAGTCAGCTGCTTTCTACAGCAATATCTCATGCCAGCTGGCTAAAGAAAGGCATTGGCTCCAGCTGTGTTTTGATGCTACACATTTCATGCTTTACAGTCCAATCAGATGCACTGGCACTGAATGAAATGGGTTTGGAAAATACAAGAGAGGATGAAATACATAGAAAAAGATGATAACGCCATGTAGTGAAATAAATTCTGTCAGAATCTGAGTAATCGATCACATTACATGCAGATATTCACAGTTAATTTTGTGAAAGCAAGTCTTTCATGTGTATGTGTATTTGTATATGCGAAATATACATATATGCACACATACACATATGCATTTCCAATGAACAAATCGTAACAGTTAGAGAACAATGAAATTGAAGAAAGCAATGGCACCCCACTCCAGTACTCTTGCCTGGAAAATCCCATGAACGGAGGAGCCTGGTAGGCTACAGTCCATGGGGTTGTGAAAAGTTCAGCACAACTGAGCGACTTAACTTTCACTTTTCACTTTCATGCTTTGGAGAAGGAAATGGCAACCCACTCCAATGTTCTTGCCTGGAGAATCCCAGAGATGTGAATCCTGGTGGGCTGCCGTCTGTGTGATCACACAGAGTTGGAAATGACTGAAACGACTTAGCAGCAGCAGAGAACAATGAAAGCTAAAAAGATGCAATCTTTGGATTTAATTTCATTTTGTTTCATTTTATTTTTGCAAATAATTTTTTAGGATTTAAATTTTAATGTGTTTAATGTTATAAAAGAGTGACTCTTTTAGATTTTTTTAGTAAGTAAATATTAATAGAAAACATTTATGTTCACCAAAGCTCAACTCTCAGCTCACTAATGTTTCATTTATTTATCCAAATACTGAATGCCTACTATATGTCCAGAACTGTGCATATAAGGTGAATATGTTATAACCATTACTTTTAGGAAGTTACAAGCTGAGAAGAGGCAAAGGAGTAAATATTAATGATATGAGATAGCTGCTAGTATAGAGATTTTTACTGGATGGCAAAGGCTCAAAAGGGAATTGTTGCCTCCCTGTAATGAGACTGGAGAAGGAAATGGCAACCCACTCCAGTATTCTTGCCTACAGAATTCCATGGACAGAAGAGCCTGGTGGGCTGCTGTCCATGGGGTCGCACAGAGTCAGACATGACTGAAGCAACTTAGCATGCATGCATGCATTGAAGAAGAAAATGGCAACCCACTCCAGTATTCTTGCCTGGAGAATCCCACGGACAGAGAAGCCTGGTGGGCTGTCATCTATGGGGTCACACAGTGTCGGACATGACTGAAGCAACTTAGCAGGAGCAGCCGCTAATGGGACTGATGAACATTGTTTAGAGAAAATAAACTTTTGTCATGCCCTCCAACATGAATAAATGAGGAGAGAAAGAATTATAGCAGGAAGACATGGAAGGCCAAGGTGGAAGCAGAACAAATATTGAGAGGTCATAGTTATGTAGAGGTATGTAAAGTGAGTGAAAGGCTTCCCTGGTGGCTCAGTGCTAAAGAACCTGCCTGCCAATGCAGAAGACACAGTTTTCCCTGGGTTGGGAAGATCCCTTGGAGAAGGGAATGGCAACCCACTCCAGTAATCTTGCTTGAGGAATCCCATGAACAGAGGAATCTAATGGGCTACATTGCATGGGATCCCAAAAGAGTTAGACATGACCCGGTGACTGAACAACAACAACAGCTAAGACTGAGTAAAATAGTATGTCTACCTGCCCAGGGAGAATTTTTGCTGTAGTTCTGAATAAAGTGGAGGAAGATGGAATATGAATGGGAATGAGGGAGAGAATAGAAAAGAAAACGATGAGATAAAGAAAGAGGAAAATTAAATAGGCTAAACTAGAATGGAGGCAAGTGGAAATGAAGAAAACTTGCAATGAGGAGAAAAATCAGGTGTGAAGAGGTTAAAAAAATGTTTATCACTTTCATGAGGCATTTGGTTCAATTATGATAAAAGAGCTATGTAGTTACACATTTTGTGTTGTTATGATATTTTAATGTGGTCGTTTTGTATTAAAAGTGAATCATTAGAAAAACATACCTAGCAATTTCCTAATTTGATAGCATCTGCTTATATTCTAGAATTTTCAAGGGAACTTTTAACAGCTCTATTATTTATTGTTGATGTTTATCCACACATTCATTAATTCATCTGTTATATAGTAGTAGTAGTTTAGTCACTAAGTTGTGCCTGACTCTTGCGACCCCACAAACTGTATCCTGCCAGGCTCCACTGACGGTAGGATTCTCTAGACAAGAATACTGGAGTGGGTTGCCATTGCCTTCTTGTCATCCATTCATTTACAATAACTTTAGGAGTTCCTTTGAATCAAGGAATAATACCAAAATGCTAGCAACATGGCAATGAACAAAATGGTCCAAGTCTTTGCCTTCTAACTAAATTGCCGGTTCTACCTGATAGCAGACTTATTAAGAAGATGCACATTAAGAACAGAAAATTTCAGATCTTTTTTGCTTGCCATTTAGCACTGTCATAACCTTTTGTTCTATTTGTTTTTATGGACACTGACTCTTACTTTACTTCTGAAGAGTTTTTGTGAATGTAAATTTTAGATATTTGTATGAAATGGCTTTGTGTGTTGATTTCCTTTGTGGTTTGTTTTAGGCCACTTTGCCAAGGCCTTTAATTGAGAAAAATTATTATCCCTTTATTTATCTACCTATAATAATCAGTACCTTTAATTTTTATGCCAACTTTTCTCCCTAAGCTGCTACCGAAGGGTAATGGAAACTGAAAAGCTACAGAGAGGTGGGAGTAATTATTGTGACCTTCTTGTCATCAGAACAAATTCTATTAATCCTCAGAGAAAGCCTGCCAATCCAGTGACATCTCTTTCCTGCTGAGAGGGTAAAGCTCTTGGTCCTTTTCCCCCTGTCTCTTCTAAATTGTTGCTCCAGGTTTACTCTTGCAACTGCATTATTTGCCAGTGACCTGATGTTTTTCTCCTGCCTGCCAAATGGTTAGGAAACCACAGCAGGCTGTTTCCTTTTCTGGAGGCAAAATTACCATACACAAACATCTGACTCAGGATAAGTAAATTATCTTGGTCAATCGATTTACAATTTATCTGGGGCAAGGGTTTTGACAAAGATATTAAAAGGGAAGTAAAATTTTAACACTGACACAAAGCCTAAAATTCACTGTTTCTGCCAAGAGCAGCTACATTCTACACTCCACCAGGCTGGTTAATTCAGTCTTTTGGCTTATTGGACTTTTTCTTTTCCAGCAGTTTCATTTATGCTTTAGGGTTTAAGTAACCTTCTGCTTCAGGCCCCATGTCTTCACTAGAGCAGAGCCTTGTGTATATGACAGCAACAGGGCCATCATCTCCTGAGTGTACTTTGGAATCAGATTATCTCTTTGATTCCTCCTATTCTCCAGTAGGTGGTAGACAAGCAGTACTGTGACTAATTTAAGCTGCCAGAAAATGTGGGAATAGGAACCAGTGCATGTTTTTCCTCAGGCAAGAAATACATCAGGATACATTAGGCTGTTGCTGCATTCTTCCTAACTCTTGTTCTGGCCATCAAATTGTCTTTTAAAAGAAATATATCAAGTCACAATTCTGTAAAACATTACAAAGGCTGGTTCAGTAACAATTTTTTTTAATGCATTGCAGTAATAAAAGTAGAAAATAAGTAGTTTTTTGCAGTTGGATTTTTTTATGGTTATGGGAAAGGTAGCCGCTTTGAGAAAATCAAGCAAAAGAAACACAAAGCTACACAGTGAACTGAAAACTACTGGAGAACTGGTCCTTTTCCTGGGATCTTCTCTGTATTGAGCATAAGTTAATAATGCATGAGAAAAATAAGATACTTAGTAAATTTATGTTAGTTTATCTCCTAAATTTTCTTGCTAGGAATTGAGACAGAGAGAAAAAAAGTAAGAAATATAAAGAAAGAGATTGAGGGGAGAGAGGGACAGGAAGAGAGTGGGAGGTAGGAGTAGACTTGGCATTTTGAGATCATAAATTGCTCTAAGACTAAACTTCACAGTATTACTATAGAGCATGGAGCTTTCAAATCTTAGAAACTGGTGATAAGTCTTCTTCTCAAGAGGAAAAAATAGAGTCAGTCACATTCTTCTTATTAAGAAAGTAAAACAAATTAAGTTATTATTTTTTCATTAATACATTACACTGAAAGAATTGATATTCTGTATTAAATCATCATATAACTTTCAAATACTTGAAAATATAAGGAATAATTATCTGAACAAATTTTTAATTAAATATTTAAGCAATATGCAAAAATGAAGCTTGTTAACTCAAAATATTCCCCTATATTGTGCTATCTTTTTTCTGTAAGCAAGGTTAACTAAAAAGTCTTGCTTGCTATGGAAAGAAATATTAGAACTCAGAAACAAAACAAGTAATAGGTTTGACCATGGACATTCTTTGACTGCCTGAGTAGAGATGTCCTCTCTGTTCCAAACCTTCAACCTCTGTTCATGGTCTCAGTTGCTTCTGCTTCTTTGTATTCAAATTCAACCTTACTCACATGTTTGCTTACATCCTCAATCCTTGACTCTACATATAATTCCATCCTTCAGTTTAAACATCTATATTTTATTTTTGACCTTATATAATCTGAGAATTTCCTTGCTAAATATTATACACTTAATAATGTTCTGTTACATTAAATTGTATTGATTTTATTTCTTTCTATGCTATCTTACAAAATTAGACGTGAATCCATCTTACCCTCTCATGTTACCTCTTCTTATGATTGTTAACTGATATTCTAGAATGTTACCTGACTTTGCCCTCAGGACTTGTGGTACCTCCATAGCAAATTTAAATGATCCATCCATTTGTTTAAGTTTTCTGTTATATATCCACACTGTTTATTCCATTCTAAGATAGGCCATACTGATTGTCCCCAATGTCTATAAGTCCATGATCCGTATAACATAAGTCAGGATATATAAATTAGAAAATGATTTTTTTTTTTTTTTGAAACTTAGCTTTGGCAAATCATACTGGAGATAGTAAGATTTAAAGACAGGGAGTTTCCTTAAGATACTTAAATAAGTTTACTAAGTAAAACAGGGCATTCATTAATAGCCTAGTATCCATTTTATACTTCTTCTTGTTCTAATGAACATTTAAGGTTCTCCCCTTGACAGAGGGAAGGAAAGTAACATGGCTTAAGAGCTATGTGATATGTAGTGACAGGATTGATGATGACTATGCCAAATTTTACTGAGCCTTGTGATTCTAGAAAACACAAAGATTAATGAAACTGGAACATTTTCCTGTCCCCAGCCATGGTTTGCTATGTAAAAGTATTCTTCTCCATATGACTTAGATAACATTAACAAATATCTCCTTTGCTTACCTATAATAAGACCAGACACAGATCTGTATTTCCCATTCATTGTCTTATAAATGAATGGGTGAGCTGCTTTGGCTTCAAAGATTAGTCAGAACTAAATACTTGTCAACTGAAGTCTAGTTAGGATTCTCTACTATCTCCATTCCCTGAACCACTCTGAGCCTGACATATACCAACTCTTCCATAATGGACTCTCTTTGAGAATAGACTGGCTTTCAATGAAAAACATTCAATCCCATCCTTCCTCACACCACATTCACATAAAGTTTTGAAGTCTTTAATATGTTTCTTTGTAAAAAGAAAAGCCCCTTTCTGTCTAATCTTTGTAAAACTGGCAGATCTCTTGGTTAGAACATTCTCCCTGTTTCAGTAAACTCTCCCCTCCTATTGCAAGAGTCTGTTTCCTCTGTTTTGGAATAAGCTTTCCCACTAAAGTCTCTCCTTATCTAAGTCCCGAGTTTGTTCCCTGTTTGACAGTTTCTGGTGCTTAGATTGAGATTGGATCTCACCTATGGGCTCCTCCCATGTCCTTACAAGTTATGGGACTTTGCTGGTCCCTTAACTCCTCTGTTGCTTACTGATTCTCAGATCCTTCACTGAGTTCAATCCTCAAACTGGTGTTCCAGACATATTGTCTACTGCAGCATGATAAAGAGTTATTTAAATTTTTCCAGGCAAAGAGATGTTGTTTTTTTTTTCCCTTCTCTGAATCCTCTTCTGCTTTTCCTAGGTTCCCCAGGGCATTTCCTCCTTTTCTTTGATGTCAGAGATTCTCTAAGGAATTCCCTTGGCTCTCTGTCCCAGGGATTGTATGAAGAAATTAATCAAGTAGAATCAACCCCCATATTCTTTAAGGTTTTTTTTTTTTTAATTCTTTCTTCAATAACTATGTAAATCTCATGAGTGACTCTCTTTGGCACCTTCCTTATTCTTCCACTTCTTCCACTGACTTTATGCTTTGCTATTATAGCATTTATTCCATCTAATATCACACAGTAACTATAAACTTTTCTAAAGATAATCCAGAATAGTATCCTAGGGAAACTTGGGATGTCCCCAGACTGGCTCATTTAATCTTCACCCTTCTCATCATCCCTCCTTCCTTCCTGCCTCTTTTATCTTCATCTTTCCTCCAACTCCCTTGAATCTTCTTATCTGACCCTTCAGCCTTTTCTACCCCTCGATCCACCCTTGCAAGACCTTTTCCTTCCCATTTCAGCCTCTCAATTCCCTACTGTCATTTAAGTCCTCTTCTCCTCAACAATTAGAGACTGGGAAAAAGAAAAAAATAAAAACAAAACACTAGATTGAAAACAAGCTAGAATTTTACCTACTCAGGTGGGCTTTGGATACACCCAGATGGCCTCTTTGTTTCTCCTCAGTACTTTGCCCATATTCTCTATGAGAAAATAATTGTGACAGATAAATTTCTTAAAGGTTTTTCTCAGCAATTACTGGTCAGAAGCAGGTAAAATCAACTTGTGTCATCTTCTAGTAAAACATTGCTCATAAAAATATAAAAGTGAGTAAAGAATGATTAACCTCTCCTGTACAAGCTAGTAAACTTTGTGTTTTCTTTTATTTATAAATATAGCTAAGGTTTTTAAATTTAAACTATAAGCTCTTTATTTTTAAATGTCTGTCTGTATATAGGTACATGTAGTATTTTCT
>SJYC01020163.1:0-10524 GCA_006408675.1 Madoqua kirkii | reverse complement strand
AGAAAAATGATTTATAATAGTTTAGTGTATATATATATATATATTTCCAATTTTTTCCATTATAGCTTATTACAAGATATTAAATATTGTTCCCCATGTTTAGCTATTTGTATCTGTTAATCCCAAACTCTTAATATATCTCTCTCCCTGAAAGGAATTTTTAAAAGCAGACTTTAATTGTTTTCAGTGACAGGATTGGTCCAAATACTCTAGTTCCCTAACTCTGTTGAGCTCAGATTGTTCAGACTAGTTAACTCAGAGGGAAGAAGATGAACAGATGCTAGGCATGTGTGAGGAT
The DNA here is from genome assembly GCA_006408675.1 of Madoqua kirkii. Taxonomy (NCBI): domain Eukaryota; kingdom Metazoa; phylum Chordata; class Mammalia; order Artiodactyla; family Bovidae; genus Madoqua; species Madoqua kirkii. The sequence continues at coordinate 10,226 of SJYC01020163.1, read as the reverse complement.
ATGAGATTGCCGTTCTTTCCTTCCCTCTCCTCTCATCAAAATTTACCCAGAATCAAAAATGGTGTAAATTAGAGGGAAGCTTGGGTGCCATTTGGAACCACTCCCAGAATGTATACATGTGTATATGTGGCCGAGTCCCTTGGATGATTACCTGAAACTATATAACATTGTTAATTGGTTATATCCCAATACAAAATAAAACATTTAAAGTTTTAATAAAACAATAAAAGCAGACTTGTAAATGAGAAAAAGAAAAGAACTACTCCCAGATTCTAGGGTTTAGAATGTTGAGATCCATAAAGATATAGGGACTAACCTAAAGTCACATAGTTAATTTGGTGCAGTGTGAACAAGGAACTTTGGACTTTTCATCCAACATGTTTCCCATCTTACCTTGATTATTTCTTTGCCCGCCTCTTCTGCAAGGATGTATCAAAGCCCAAGTGCATTGACTTCACTGTGTCTTCTCTGTGGGCTACAGTTGTTTATCCTTTGGGTCATCTAAAATAACCCAGTGAAGTCATTGGAGTCTGGGACAGAAAGAAGAAAGAAAGGGGGCAGGAAAAAATGTTTGAAGAAATAATAGCCCAAAAGTTTCCAAAACTAACCAAAACTATAAATGCGTAGATCCAGGAACTCAGTGAATCCAAGGCACGATAAATATGAATACAATTACACTGAGACACGTGGTCCAATTTCTTAAAGCCAGTGATAAAGAGAAAAGTATTAAAAGCTGTCAGGGAAGCCCTAAGAGCAGCTAGCACATCTTTAAATTACTGAGAAAAAAGTCTGTCAATCCAGGATTCTATAACCCAGTAAAGATATCTCTCAAAGACTAAAGGAAAATATAGACTTCTCCAGACATTTGAAGTCACAGAAAATTTATCACCAACACATCTCAGTATAAGAAACGTTAAAAGAGGCGGCTTCCCTGGCGGTCAGTGGTTAAGAATCCAACCTGCAATGCAGGGGAGGCAGGCTCGATCCCTGGTTGGGAACTAAGATTCCACACGTCAACAGGCAACTGAGTCTGCGCGCCCCCACGAGAGAGCCTGCGCGCTGCAGCTCCTGAAGCCCGTGCTCTTTGCAGCCCACGTGCCGAAACTAAGACCCGGTGCAGCCAAGTAAATTTCAAAAAGAAAATAAATGTGAAAGGAAACCTTTAAGCATAAGAAGAAATATTCCAGGTGGATATATAGATACAAGTGAAGGAATAATGAACATCAGAAACGGTAACTACATAGACTACATGATTGTCTATGGAGAAAATCCTATGGAATCTACCAAAAAAAAAAAAAATGAACTAAGATTCCACACGTCAACAGGCAACTGAGTCTGCGCGCCCCCACGAGAGAGCCTGCGCGCTGCAGCTCCTGAAGCCCGTGCTCTTTGCAGCCCACGTGCCGAAACTAAGACCCGGTGCAGCCAAGTAAATTTCAAAAAGAAAATAAATGTGAAAGGAAACCTTTAAGCATAAGAAGAAATATTCCAGGTGGATATATAGATACAAGTGAAGGAATAATGAACATCAGAAACGGTAACTACATAGACTACATGATTGTCTATGGAGAAAATCCTATGGAATCTACCAAAAAAAAAAAAAAATAGCTACTAGAACTAAACAATGAGTTGAAGATTTCAGGATTCAAGATCAGTGGACACAAATCTGTGATATTTCTATATACTAGCAGCAATTGGGAATTTTAAATTTTTAAGAGTACCGCAAATATGAAACACTTAGAAATATCTATCAAAAGATGTGCAAGACTAGGACACTAAAAACTACAAAATGTTGCTGAGAAAAAAATTAAAGAAGGCCCTAGTTAATGGAGAAATATGCCATGTTTGTGGACTGGAAGACTCACCATTGTTAAGACGTCAGTTCTCTCAGGTTTCACCTCAAGATTCAATGTAATCCTAATCAAAATTCTACAAAGCTATTTTGTAGAAATCAATAACCTACTCAGAAAACTCATATGAGATTCAAAGGACCTATAACAGACCAAACATTTTTGAGAAAAAAGAACAAAGTTAGAGGACTTATGCTGTCTGATTGCAGCTCTTATTTTAAAGCTGCAAATAATCAGGATAATGTGATTTTGGAATAATGCTAGGTAAATAGATCAATGATACAGAGTAAAATAAATAGTCCCCTCATATATATGGTTGGATGGCATTACCAACTCAATGGACATGAGTTTGAGTAAGCTCTGGGAGTTGGTGCTGGACAGAGAAGCCTGCTGCAGTCCACGGGGTCACAAAGAGTCAGACACAGCTGAGCAGCTGAACTGAACTGAAAGCTATAAAAACTTCCAGAAGAATCATAGAAAATCTTTGTGACCTTGGGTTAGGCAAAGGTTGCTTAGATACAACACCAACAGCACAATCCGTTTTTTAAGAATAATCCATTAGATTTCACACATTAAGAACTTTTACTCTTTAAAAGGCACTAGTAAATGAGTTTTTAAAAGCCATAGACTTAGAGAAAATATTTTCACTTTAAAAATCTGACTGTTAGACCCGGAGAAGGCCTAATCACCGGAACCGTCTTCCCACAGATCACCAAGACCAGGAGTTCGATGCAAACCACAAGAGGATTTTATTGAACCGGCGCGCCGGGGTTCAGTCACCTCCGAGGAGGAACGAACCTCGAGCCCCGGTTTTGAAGAGTATTTATACAAAAATCATAAGCAAGTGAGAATAAGAAGATGTGTATAAGAGACAGATCTAGTTCCCTGACCAGGGATCAAATTTGGGGCCCCTGCATTGGAAGTGCTGAATCTTAGCTACTGGCCCCCCAGGAAAGTCTCTACCCTTTCTTCTGAATTTAATTAATTTAATTTCATATTTCTGAAAACAAGGCAATGTACTCACTCATTCATACATCCATTCATTCAACAAACAGTTATGGCAGTGACTTGGGTCTTGGGTACATAACCCAAGTATAACCTAAGTGATGAACAAATCTAACAGGTTCTTACCCTGAGGGAGTCCCACAGGAGAAAATAGATTTAAACAGATACCTCACCAAAGATATATATATATATATATATATATATATGGCTTAAAAAGCATATGAAAAGATGTTCGGCATTCATTAGTCATTGAGGAAATGTGTGTTTATACCAGGAGATACCACTCACATCCACCAGAATGTCTAAAATAAAGAGACTTACCCTATTAAGTGTTGGCAAGGATGTAGAACAGCCTGAACTCTCATACACTGCTATAGGGTATAAAATGATACAATCACTGTGGGAAAGTTTTGTTTCCTAAAAAGTTAAACATGCTGTACCTATGGTTCAGCCATTCTACTGCAAGGTATTTACCAAAGAGACATTAAAGCTACGTTTACACAAAAACATTGTAAGTAACTGTTTGTCACAGCTTGATCTGTAATAGCTGGAATGTGGAACTAATCCAAATGTGCATCAGTAAATTGATGGGTAAGTGAAAGGCGCTCAGTTGTCTCTGAGTCCTTGCAACCCCATGGATTGTATAGTCCGTGGAATTCTCCAGGCCAGAATACTGGAGTGGGTAGCCTTTCCCTTCTCCAGGGGATCTTCCCAACCCAGGGACTGAACCCAGGTCTCCTTTGCATTGCAGGCGGATGCTTTACCAGCTGAGGCACAAGAGAAGCCCTGATGGGTAAGTAAATTGTAGTAAATATTCGTCAGTAAGTTGGAATGAGCTATCAGCAAATATGCATCAATAGGGGTGAATCTCAAAATAACTATGCTGACTGAAAGGAGCTAGAGAAAAAAGAGTAATTCTCATGATTCCATTTATATAAAATTCTACAAAGTGCAAAATTAAAGCGGATAAGCAAGGGGAAGGCAAAGCAAAGAAGGACAGTGCCAAGGAATGTTCAGACTACCACACAACTGCTCTCATTTCACATGCTAGCAAGGCCCTTGCACTGCAAGGAGATCCAGCCAGTCCATTCTGAAGGAGATCAGCCCAGGGATTACTTTGTAGAGAATGATGCTAAAGCTGAAACTCCAGTACTTTGGCCACCTCATGCGAAGAGTTGACTCACTGGAAAAGACTCTGATGCTGGGAGGGATTGCGGGCAGGAGGAGAAGGGGACGACAGAGGATGAGATGGCTGGATGGCATCACCCACTTGATGGACGTGAGTCTGAGTGAACTCCGGGAGTTGGTGATGGACAGGGAGGCCTGGCATGCTGCGATTCATGGGGTCGCAAAAAGTTGGACACGACTGAACAATTGAACTGAACTGAACTGAGCAAGGAAATGCTCAAAATCCTTCAAAAGTAACGTGAACAGAGAACTTTGAGATGTACACCTGGATTTAGAAAAGGCAGAGGAATCAGAGATCAAATTGCCAATATCTTTTGGATTGTAGAGAAGGCAAGGGAATTCCAGAAAACCATCTACTTTTGCTTCATTGACTATACTAAAGCCTTTGACTGTATGAATCAGTAAAGAGATGGGAGTGCCAGACCACCTTACTTGCCTCCTGAAAAACCTGTATGTGGGTCAAGAAGCAACGTTAGAACCAGACATGGAACCACTGACTGGTTCAAAACTGGAAAAGGACTACATCAGGGCTGTATATTGTCACCCTGCTTATTTAACTTCTATGCAGAGTACATCATGTGAAATGCTGGGTAGATGAAGCACAATCTGGAATCAAGATTGCAGAGAGAAATATCACAACTCATATGTATGCAAATGATGCCACTCTAATGGTTAGAAAGCAAAGAGGAACTAAAGAGCCTCTTGATGATGGTGAAAGAGGAGAGTGAAAAAGCTGGCTTAAAACTCAACATTCAAAAAACTAAGATCATGACATCTAGTCTCATCACTTCATGGCAAATAGATGGGTAAAAAATGGCAGCAGTGGCAGATTTTATTTTCTTGGTCTCCAAAATCACTGCAGGTGTTACTGCAACCATGAAATTAAAATGTGCTCGATCCTTGGAAGGAAAGCTATGACAAACAGACCATATTAAAAAACAGAGACATCACTTTGGCAACAAAGGTCCATATAGTCAAACCTCAGATATGCAGATGATGCCACCTTAATGGTTTTTCCAGGGGTCATGTATGGATATGAGAGTTGGACTATAAAGAAGGCTCAGAGCCAAAGAATTGATGCTTTCAAATTATGGTATTGAAGAAGACTCTTGAGAGTCCCTTGGACAGCAAGGAGTCAAACCAGCCAATTCTAAAGAAATCAACCCTGAATATTCATTGGAAAGACTGAAACTGAAGCTGAATACTTTGGCCACCTGATGTGAAGAGCCAACTCATTGTAAAAGACCTTGATGCTGGGAAAGATTGAAGGCAAGAGGAAAAGGGGACGACAGAGGATGAGATGGTTGGATGGCATCACCGACTTAACAGACATGAGTTCATCTGAGCAAACTCTGGGAGATACTCAAGGGCAGGGAAGCCTGGTGTTCTACAGTCCATGGGGTTGCAAAGAATTGGACACAACTCAGCAACTGAACAACAAGAAGCAAGGGGAATAGGGTACTAGAAAGGAGCTAAGAGGGATTACACGTGGCTAACAGAAGACTTCTAGAAGTGATGGATATATTCATTATATCATTTGTGGTGATGGTTTCACAGGTGTAGTATGCATATGTGAAAACTTAACCAAATTGCATGCGTTAAATATGTGAAGTTTATTTCATATCAATTATACCTCAATGTGGCTTCCCTGGTAGTTCAGCGGTAAAGAACCCACCTGCGATGCAGGAGACTTGAGTTCAATTCCTGGGTCAAGAAGATCCCCTGGAAAGGAAATGACAGTCCACTCCAGTATTCTTGCCTCAGAAATCCCCTGGATAGAGGGGTCTGGTGGGCTGCAGTAAATAGGGTCGAGAAAGAGTCAGACACGCCTTAGCCGCTAAACACCACCACCACCACCAGACCTCAGTAAAGCATCATGAAAGATGGAGGAAAAGCATAAGCCAATGATCACATTGGTACATCTAATATAACATGCATAAACATGAGATCAGGTGAATGAGATGCACTTTTGTGCATATGGGATTATGTAAATCTAAATAATGCAGTATATGATATAACTATACGTAAAGGTTAATAGATACACTGGAGAAGCCGTAAATACACATTTGAGATAACATCACATTCTATGACATTTGTAGTGGGGCCTAGCATGGAAATGTAATGTGATTTTAATAGAGGAAAACCAAAGAATACATTTTCATCCAGTGAGCGTTAATTTCCTTCCTCCCTCCTGAACTAACAGTCCCGGCTCATGACATGAGTAACCTATTTCCTGCTGTGAACCACCTTGTCTTATTACTCACTTCGACCTCAATAAGAAAAACACATAGTCAAGCCTTCCATGGCTCTCACATATAAGCTGGCAGCCTGTTCACACAGCACACCATTTGTTCAGGGACATTGCAGGTTAAGTCAAGAGAATTACTCCCTGAAACAAAGTACTTTCAGTAAAGCCACAAAGGAGAAAATGCCACCTCTTAGAGAAGCACATTGGGTAAAAGATGGAGAGTTTTTTTTTTAAAAATTTGCTTTCTGCAAGAGGCCAAGTCTAGAACTTGACTTAGTGCACACCCACAAGGAAGCAGAGATAAGCAATTCTCAACAATTCACTTGGACCTTGACTGATTTTTTTTTCAAGGTTAGTAAAACTGATCCTTAGAGAACCTTCCTGACATAATACAGGAAAAGACAGTTACATAAAATTGTGACAGTAATACGAGGCTTTTATACCATTCACTTTCCCTCCTTCCTCCTCTCTCTCCCTGCCTTCCTCCCCCAGCTCACTCTCAGCTCACTCTCAGCACACACATTCTTTCGGCCACTCTTTCTTACCTCCCTGTGCACCCCAATACAGTAAATCTGTGAAAGAATACCTCTGGGCGACATTCCCTCGTCTGTAAAATGAAGAGTTGCAGTATCTCTGAGGCTGTGAGAGAGTATCCAGCTTGCAAATGCTCTGAGATATACAGTTCAGCTGATCACTGGGGTTCTAGCAAAGGCTATATATTGAGGCACAGCCTAAAAACTTCCACGAGATTGTGCTGCTGTGTGATGTCAGAAAGTTGAAGAATTTTAAAAATTTAGTAACTCAACCTGTCTTTAAGATCTGAATGACATCAGCTGGTTTAACTGATTTTTTTCAATGGATTAAAACCATATCTGCATAAATGAGTCTCAACCTTGCCTGTCCATTAGACTCACCTGGGGATTTAGTTAATCTGATGGCGGGGCCATGAAGGGTTTTGTCATTCTTTCTGCCACTCATATTCTTAGGCATTCAAGGCAAGTCTAATGTGTGGTCAGGGCTGATAACTCTTCATCTGTACTTCACCAAATATCAGATTAAAACAGGCCACAGTCTAGCTCTCAGAAACTTGAATATTTGGATCTTACTGGCTTTGTGTAGACCCAGCCTGAATCTGAGACAGCACCTGGGAGCTTTGACATTTCTTTGCTGAAACCCAGGCCTGTCATCCCCTGGATGGGTCACACAGGTCACTGTATAAATCAAAAAGTCTGTTTGTGCAAAGCGATTATCTTTTCAATATTTTTTAAATTTCACAGGTAATTCTTGCTGTTTGTAATGTTCAAATAACTCAGGGGTAAATAAATTTATTTAACGTAGCACCCATAGAAATTTCTTCAGTGGTCTAGATGGAAGAAAGGGTCAGCAGGGCTGTTGATTGTACCATTTTGCTTGTCCCTATTTTTGCTAAAAAAAAAAAAAAGAAAGAAAAAGTGCTTGTTTCTGATTCGTTGTCCAGTGCTCAGCAAAGCACTTCCAAGGTTTATTTATTTTATTTTGACTATCCCACGAGGTATGTGGGATCCTAGTTTCCTCACCAGGGATTAAACCTTCACTTCCTAAATTGGAAGCACAGAGTCTTAACCACTGGATCGCCAGGGAAGTCCCAAGGGGCAAATAAATTTTAAAATAATAGTTGTTCCCCTTCCTCTCTAACATAGCTTCTCTGGTATAACTCATAACTAATGTCAGTGGCAGGGAGTTATTGAAATTCACACATAAGCACATACAAATAGATGAATTCATGTATTACGGTTTTGTTCTTTTTTCTTTCTCCCTTTGTCATATACAGAAAAGAGACATCTTTGTATTTTTTTCCCTGCTGTGCTTTATTCACTTAATCTATATCCTGAGAGTTCAGTAAAACCTGGTGGATTAAATACCCTCCTGCAACCTCACTTAAAATGGCAGCAGAGGGACTAAAAAAGGACATGAGCTGCAAGGATAAAGAGACAGCAAAGGAGACGAGAACAATAAAATCTCGGAGCGGGAAGGCAGATGGGGGAGCTGCAGCTGTTTCAGGAAATGGAGAGATGAGAACTGGACCTTGGAGAGAAGCCCCCAAACCCTGCTGCTTTCCAATACAAAACCCGAGGCCGCGGAATCGGGGCCCGGATCCTGCTGCACGTGGGCGTGCAGGTGACGCTGTTGTTTTCCGTCTTCATGTAGCCAGTGTTTCTCACCAAGTGAAGAATAACTGTTGAATTGTGAACATGATGCTGAAAAAGAAAGCCCACAGCCAGCAGTGGCGTTGTGTACAGGTGGAGAATCCAGGCTTCAGATTAAACAGTCTGTGTTCAAGCCCTGGCTTCATCTCTCCCAGTCTTGTAACTTGGGGCCAGTCACCTAACTGCTGATATTTCATTTCCTCTCCTGTTTGTTTTTACTCAGTCACTCCGTCGTGTCCACCTCTTTTCGACCCCTTGGACTGCGCCCGCCAGGCTTCCCTGTCCTTCACCATCTCCCAGAGCTTGCTCAAACTCATGCCCACGAGTCAGTCATGCCATGAACCATCTCATCCTCTGTCGTCCCCTTCTCCTCCTTTCTTAAGTCTTTCCCAGCATCAGGGTCTTTTCTAACGAGTCACCTGTTGGCATCAGGTAGTTAAAGTATTGGAGCTTCAGCATCAGTCCTTCCAATGAATTCAGGACTGATCTCCTTTAGGATGGACTGGATGGATCTCCTTGCAGTCCAGGGGACTCTCAAGAGTCTTCTCCCACACCACAGTTCAAAAGCATCAGTTCTTCTACGCTCAGCCTTCTTTATGGTCCAACTCTCACATGACTACTGGAAAAACCATAGCTTTGACTAGACGGACCTTTGTTGGCAAAGTAGTGTCTCTGCTTTTTAATATGCTGTCTAGGTTGGTCATAGCTTTTCTTCCAAGGAGCAAGCGTCTTTTCATTTCATGGCTGCAGTCACCATCTGCAACTTCTCCGGTTGCTAGTTAACATCATCTCATTGGGTTGTTTCAGGGGTTATAGATGAAATACTCTCTTTTTGTACCAGAGCATGGTACCTGGTAAAGAGCAGCAATAACAATAAGTAGTAGCAGTGGCAGAAATACTGAACTAGTATTACTGGTACTAGTAGTAGTAGTAACAGTAGTGGTAACCACAAAAGTGAAGAGATCTGATAAAGTGATATCATCGACCAGTTCGGTGACTCATAAATGTCAAGGACTTGTACATGTTCGGTGTTCAGTTTGCCCTTTATTATACCAATACTCTGTCAAAAAAAGAATCCTATTTCTTATTTTTCTTTCATCCACGGTGAGATGGATTTTTCATTCTACACATGGCCTTTTGGGAAAAGGCCTAATAGCTTATATCTCTATCTGTAACTATTTCTGAAACACAGCTTCAAGGTTTGAAAGCCTTCTCTTGTCTACTTCTCATTGTTAACATCACATTTAATGGTGTCTGGAAAAGATTCGAGTTCACAGTTTATAGGGGTGATCTGTCTATTCCAGGCATATATAGCACAGGGCGGAGAGGGGGGCTGGGTTCAGAAGAGGGTACCGTGCATTCATGGGAATTTGTGGCTCTGGGGCTTGTCCTTTCCTGCATTGCAACACCGAAAATATCGTGAACCAAAAACCTGGTTAATGTCGGGGAAACAATTCAGATACAAAGTCTGTTGTCAAGAGATAAGAAAAACATTTCCAGATAAGAGCGAGCATGTGGAAGCACGTGGTTTTCTATTGGCTTAGCATCCTGGTGTCAGAAGAGGATTCCACCTCCGCCAGGTCAGAGGGACATTCTGAGATGGCTGCGGCAGGGCATAGCTATTATCCTCATGGAGTCAGGGTCTGAGAGACTGGGAAGGGCGACAGACGAGAGAGGTGAGATTCCTGCTTTTTTACCATTTCACCATCGTCTTACTCCATAGAGGAGGCAGGAAGGCTGCCTCCAGGG
>SJYC01020162.1:0-35780 GCA_006408675.1 Madoqua kirkii | reverse complement strand
CTCATGGAGTCAGGGTCTGAGAGACTGGGAAGGGCGACAGACGAGAGAGGTGAGATTCCTGCTTTTTTACCATTTCACCATCGTCTTACTCCATAGAGGGAGGCAGGAAGGCTGCCTCCAGGGGTCTGTGCATGGGCTTGTCCACGTGGGTGTGGCCTCGCCACTCTGCCTGCTTACCTATCCTCTCCCCAGAAAGCGTCCACCAGTCACCCCCGGTCTCAGATGATCATCTTAAAAGACACAGACGCTCAACAAAAACTGCTGAAAGGAACACTCGCACACACACACCTCTAACTCAATCATGCCTCTGAGTGCTCAGCTCTTTGTGGCCCCATAGACTGTACGTAGCCCACCAGGCTGCTCTGTCCCTGGGATTCTCCAGGCGAGAATACTGGAGTGGGTTGCCATTTCCTTCTCTAGGGGATCTTCCTCAACCCAGGGATCAAACCTGCGTCTCCCGCACTGGCAGACAGACTCCTTACCACTGCGTCACCTGGGAAGCCCCTCTAACTCACAGACAGCACTTTAAAACATATGCAGGATTTTCTTAGCTGTTTTGCTATTTGATACCAATAACAACCCTGCATAGGGTACTTTCTTAGAGTTGAGGAAAGCAAGGAGATAAATGGGTGAATGAGATCTCATAATTAGTAAGTTGTGGAGCCAGCATTTGAAGCCACATCTCTAGAGATAACATATCCTTTCCACGATGCCATGCTGCTGCTTCTAAAGTAACAAGAATAATTGCATATATAAATATTTATTAAGCACTTACTGTGTGCCAAGTATGTGGCTCTAAGCACTTCACATATATTAAGTTATTTAATCCTTAAAACAATCCAGTTTTAACAGAGAAGGAAACTGGGGCATGGAGGAATGGAATTTTTTTTTTCTTCAAAATAATAGATGACTGTCCAGGAAGGTTATGTCACATTCAAAAGGGGTTCAGTACTCCTCAAAGACCCCACTTTTGAGTTTGTTTTCTACTAAAAGCCAAAGTATTCTGCCAAATTATTTATGTCTTTTCAGTAGCTGAAAGACCTGTTAGCAAACACCAACCAGATGTTTCTCTGGATGCTTCCAAGGCTGTGTGGGGCTCTTGAAAGAAGCAACTCCAGAGAGGAGTGGCCCCTCTATATAGTGCTCTCCTGACCTTTGTAGAAGGGGCGAGGCAGAGATGAGACTCCCCAGGTCTTCCCAAAGTGATGGACGTGCTCACTTTTGCCTCTGCACACACGTCTTCTTCCTGCCGTGCAAAGTGTTTACGCATCCTCACATCCCTGTCCTCAAGGCCTCGGGGACACCTGTGAGGCTTCCTGGCACACACCTCAGTCTGTGCACACATGTCCATTATTTCAGAAACTCCCACCCTGTGCCTGGGGCCTCCACCTTCCAAGCCAGGTCCCTAACTTGTTCAGTCTCTCTTTCTGCAGGAATCACCTCAACTCCTCGCCTGTTTGGCTGGCTTCTTTGAGATGCCCTCCAGATCCCTGACCCTTCGCACACAGTTCCCCCAGCCCGAGCGGCGCCGAGCACGTCTGTAAAGGTCAGTGTTGAATCCCATTTCTGCCCGGTGAGTCCGTCTTCCTTGAGAGCTCGGGAGACAGCGCTGTCCTTTGTGCTCAGAGAGACTCTGCACTGAGAACAAGTCCCACTGCCTCTCTCTGTTTGACTAAAGGTGTAATTGCCGGGCATAGCATCTATCTACCTTTCCCTCCTGCTCAGTGCTCCACTGCCCACCGCCTGCAGTCACTCGTTCATGTAGGAGACTGTGAGCAGGGCACCCCGTGAGGAGGGCACCCCGTGAGGAGGGCACCCCGCTTGGAGCTGGAAGCTCAGTGATGGCTGAGACAGTGACTGTCATCGTCTCCCAGGGAGGCTATGCATCGTGTGGCTGGTGGACACACGCGAGAGGATGAGAGGCACGGAAGAGGAGCACCCAGCTTATCCTGGGGCATCGCAAAGACGTCCAGAACAGCGGTCCTCAACCTTGTTGGCACCAGGAACCAGTTTCGTGGAAGACAGTTTTTCCACAGGTGAGGCAAGGGGATGATTCTCATAGGAGCACACAACCTAAATCCCTCAGAAATCCCTCGCGTGCGCAGTTCACAGTAGGGTTCAAGATCCTCTGAGAATCTGATGCCACTGATCTGACCGAGGGCGGAGCTCAGGCGGTAATTTGAGCGATGGGGACTGGCTCCTTCACCTGCCACTCACCTCCTGCTGTGTGCCGCGTTCCGAACAGGCCAAGACCAGCACTGGTCCACGGCCCCAGGGGTTGGGGACCCTTGTTCTAGAGGATACACGAGGTAGAGAGTGAAGGAGAGAAAGTGGAGCAGGCCGAATGTGCTTGAGCGAGTGATCATGAGGAGGAAGGAGGGAAGGGCGGAAGGGGCATGACACGCGAGCGTGCGCGCCTGCTCAGGGCTGAAACGAGCAGGCCTTCCTGAGTCAGAAGCGGAACATTCTGAGGACGTGTCCAAAAGTGAGGCTGCAAAGATAAAGCAGAAGGCAGATCATGCAAAGCCTTACGCGCCGTGAAAGGACAACCAGACTATTCTGAGGGCCCTGGGAAGCCGTGAAAGGGTTTCAGGCAGGATGGAGATCTTGGGGTCAGACTCGCCTTTTGGAAAGGTCACTGGCTGGAAAATGAGGAGGGGCCCGGGGAGGAGGGAGGTGATGAGGGGCTGGCTGCACCAACAAATGGAGGCCGCGCCACATGTGTGCGCCCCTGGGGGGCCCCCAAGGGCCAGCCGGTCACTCAGCTGCTTGGGGAGGTGGCTGACCGTAGCCCTCAGCCCAGTCCCTGTCTGGGAAGAGTCACCTCCCTGCAGAGCGACGCTGCTCCTCGGGGGCAGCCACCGCAGACGACTGATTGAGGGCATCGAGGCTCAGGCCCTGTGCCCTCGGGACGACTCTGAAGCGCGTCCCAGCCCCAGAGCGGCTGCGGGGCAGCCATGCCCCAGGTCACGGTCCTCATCCTTCCTCCGCACCCCCAGGCTCCCCGGGAAACTTCCTGCCTGCTCCACGCAGCGTCTCAGAGCCTGTTTCCCGAGGAAGAGCTGGGATGGGGGGTGGTCCAGGGAAGACCTGCATCCCCCAGCAGCTGGCCGGCCTGAGGCAGTCACAGGGGGCGGCGCTGTGTCAGCCCTGGTGAGCTGCGGGCCTGCAGCTGTGAAGGCTTGTGGCTGGTGAAGGCGGCTGGGTGGGGTGGGGTGTCCTGGCAGGGCCAATGAATAGCTCAGCTTTTGAGAGGTCAAGGGCATGAGATAATATACTATAATGAAATGAATGAGCCCAACGAAATGAGATGCTTTCTAAGGAGTGCCATTGATGCCTCCGAGAAAGACTGTACGAAGCCAACTGTGGAATTCAGAGTGCCTTCAAAACAGTATGTAAAGAGACTCTTATCTCCTGCATCCAGAAGGCAGGAGAAGCCAGGCCCAGACTTCACGTGGCAGTAGCCCCAGCCCTCCAGAGCACAGCGGATTCTCGCCCCAGCAAGTCTGCTGTGTCAGCACAAGCTCTGAGTCAGAAGGAGTGGGACCCTGAGCACTGAGACAGGGCCATCTAGGCAGACGCGCTTGGAAGCCCTGAAGCCCCCTGGAAGCCCCCCACCTGCAGCTGTGGCCCGTGGCTTTGCTTGGAGGCTAGCTGGGAGAACACACAGAAGGCTCAGCCTCTCAAGGCAGTGTGTGCCCGCTCCCCAGGATGTGCCCTCCCCTCCACTCTGGGCGCCAGGCCAACCTCAGGGGTCAAGTCCTAACACAACCCATCTGGGGAAGCACAGGGCCTGCTAAGGGATGAAGGGGCCTGTCCCCCTAGAGGTAAGGGACTAGATTGGGGTGGGGGGTAGCTGACAGGGGAGGGGGCATCAGACTGGACGAGGGAGAGCTTGCTGCTGGGCAAACACGTCTACAGACGCTCTGCACTCCACATCCTGGCGAGGACCCCTGGTGAAGGGGCCAGCACGCTAGCGGGACACGTCCTGGGAGCTCAGAGGAAAGCAGGAGTGCACGTTCAGTGAGGCAGGAACGCCCACGTGCTATGGCAGGTGTGGGAGGACAGCCCAAAAGGCCCAGACGTTCACGCTGCCCACCGACGTCCTGTGACAGAAACCCAGCCTCAGACCGGGGCTTCAGATAGCTGAGAAGGTGCGTTCATGTTAGTAGCTTACGGTGAATCCATTGTGGGGGGAAGAGGTTTGTTGGTTTGTTTTTTATTTGACTCTGCTGGGTCTTAGTGGCAGCATGCAGGATTTGGTTGCCATGTGCCGGATCTCTGTTGTGACATGTGGAATTCTTTTTTTTTTTTAGTTCTGACGGATGGGGTCTAGTTCCTTGACCAAGGATTCAACCCAGGCCCCCTGCACTGGGGAGCACAGTCTTAGCCACTGGACCACCAGGGAAGTCCCAAAACTTTTTAATTTATAAGAAACTTTCTCAGTTCACTTGAGGAAAAATGCCTTTTGTGGCTCATGATCATTTTGAATATGAAGTATTTACTAAAGGAAATTTTCTTTCCTAAGAGGTCTCAGAATGCAGATTGTTCGATTTTTCTTTTTCAGAGAAAGCTCTCTGCTGTATCTTTCTCAAGAACAAATTTGCTCAGTTCTTATCTTCCTGGCTGGTGAATAGGTTTACCCGGATGGCATTACTGCTTGGCTTTCTTTATTCTGTTTTCCTGGCGGTGCTGTGTAATTTCTCTCCTTGTAATTTTCCTCAGTATGCCATGTGGATCACATACGAAGCTTGCTTTGAGTCATTTGCCATTAGTTCGGCTTCTGGGTAACATTTTCATTTTACCAACCGTGTCTTAGACCGTGTCAAACAATAACATTGACGCAACAGCGCTACAGTGATAACTTACAGGGAGTGAATACTTACTCCCCATTAGGCACCGTTCCCAGGGTTTTCCATAATCGACTCATTTCATCTGCACGTTGGCTTTGTCCCCTACCCCTTTAAGAAACCTCTCATGACATAAAGTAGACAGATTGGGAGGCTTCATCTCCAGGTTACAGATGGAGACACTGAGTCACAGAGGTCATCCGTCCTGTCTTGCCTGTAGGTGAGCCCTTCCCAGGGAAGAAAGCTCAGCCTTTCTCAGACAGTCCCGATAAGGTGGGGCTTGGTGTCAACACTCTGAAGATTTGGTACTCAGAAATGTCCATTGCCTGCCCCCAACAGACAATGAGTTAGGCCAAGCATGGGTGGAAATTTAGGTAACCAGGCCTCTAGTCCTGCCCTAGGAATAGGTAACATTCCCCCTGGGACTCAGTCTCTCCATCCATCAAATGAGGGTGTAGACCAGATCAGGAACTCTGTGTTGGTGGCGTGAGGGACGTTTGGTGCCCACAGACGTGTTTTGTTTAGGCTACTCATTTCGTTTTGCTTTGACTTGGTTTTTCAGAGTGAGGGGGTGAATTCCTTTAAGAGGGAGCCAGTCAGACCACGCTGCGTGACACCTTAGGGTCTTAAACAAGTCGGAATTACACATTTATGTACTTGCCTGATGCCTATAGACTTTTGAGATTACAAATGCAAATGTGGGATTAAATTACTTCTGAAACTCACCAGGTCGATTGTGTATATTTCTCTCTGGAGTCCCTGAGCCAAGGAGATGGGAGACCCCCCAAGTAAGGGGGCTGGTAAATGAGGGAGCAGGAGCAGTTGCTGGCCCTCCACGTTCTTAGTGTCCTGGGATCTGAGGCACCCGGCCAGCCTTGCCCAGTGCTGCCCGCTCCACAGTGCCAAGGAAGACAGCACAGTGGCATGTCCTGGCTGGGATGCTGGAGAGCTGTGCGGAGCCCTGCTTTCGTTCACAGGAGGTGGGTGACGGGTGGCAGGCCTGCTGCGGGAGGCAGACCTCAGCAACGAACAGAGACACTGTCTGGCAGCCTTTGCAGGTGCTGGGACCGCTGCCCCGGGGCATGCAGGAGCCGCCTGCAGTCTTCAAACCACGTGAGGCCGTGGGAACTGCCCCACTGGGTGTGGACCAGGTAATGGGTGTGGACCAGCCTCGCCTGTGTACCGTCGGCCTTGACAGATCCAGCTCACCTCTGGCTTTTGCGCTCCGTGGTATGTCAGTCTCCACGGCGGAGGGGCTCAAACCCACTTCCTACCAGGGGCAAACACTGAGGTCACCCCAAGTTTGCACTGGTAACACCAGTTTGGCTCCATACTTCCTGGAACATAGTAAGGGCCCCATTTCTTTAACACGCATGAACGACCTTGACTTTATCTTAGAGTCTATCTTCACTTACTTATTCCATACCCAGCTCTGTGACTGACACAATCAGAGCTGGTATTATCTCTCAAGCAAGATGACATTTCAAAATACACAGGCCTCAGGTGGACGGAGATAATGTCAGGGGAGCTCAGTAGGGTTCCTCTGGGGCCCCAGTGAGCAGCACAAAGGAGCAAATTATGGAGACTTTCTATAGCACCCTTTGGTGTGTGCAGGAAGGAGAGGGGAGAAGAATCCTAGCGGTAATAATGGCCTTTTTGGGAGGAACTAGTGTTATTACTCTCGAATCCAGATTGAGTTCAGTAGGTGAGAGAACACCGTTCTCTCTTGGCGGATTTCTCCATGTGAGCTTTGGGGAAACATTTCAAGCCGAAGAGAGAATTAGATCAGCCGAAGACAATGTGCACGTATACCCCTGGCAGAGGAGCCCATGAGTGAATTCTGTTCCTTTGTTTTGGCTCTCAGCTAGAATACCATGTTTAAATTAATGTTTTTAACAGCATTATTTAAGCTCTGCCAACATTTTACAAGCTAGTCTTAAGCTCGGAACTTTGCTTTGCTTGTTCATTTCCACAGAACTTCTCTGAGGTGCTGTATATAGGGGAAACTGAGTCCTACAGATACAATGTGTAAGCTGATTTAAAAAAAAACAACTGTGTACTATCACATTATTGTGACATAAAATACTTAAGAGGCAAGGGTCCTTGATACAAGTGTTTTTTTCCTTTTCTCGTAAACCTTGTAGCACTGAGCATTATGCCTTATACATACATAGTAGGCACTCAGTGGATGTAAGTAGAATTGGGTTTATCAAATATTTATTATGTCATCTACATTTAATTATACAGTTTTACTAGAGTAGGAATCCTACTCTAATAGCTTCATTCCAATTCAAGTTTTGCAGGGTAGACTTAATTTGGTCAATTTATTGCAAATAGCTCAAAAAATTATGAAATGTTTTGTCATTAACATAAGTCATTGGGAACTAGACCTAGGCTGCACATTTTTCTTACATAGTGCAGTTGGTACATAGCTTAAAGTTAAGCCAGCAGAATCCTTAAACAGGATTTTATAAACAGCCTTCTCCTTGATTATTGAATAGCATTAGTCTGATCCTTTAGAGTCCCAGCCATCTTAGAGCTCAACATAAGCGTGTGAACACTGCAAAGCAAAAGAAGAGAAAAAAGAAAAAAGAAGCTCACCATCTCGCCAGCCGCGTGAAGAGGAACTCCATTCCCACTGTCGGCGTCCAATTGAACCATTATGAACTGTCAATGCCACACACCCAGAAGGAAGTAGATTAAAGACCTACAGGAGATGCCTTATAGATCTTCTTAGACAGGTGCTCTTCACACCTCTGCAGCTTATCTGAGGCCCGCTTCACAGAGTTGCAGAGAGAGCTCTGCCCTTCCTGAAGCACATGAAGTAAAATAAACCCAGAGCTGAAACAATGAGACGTGCAGATTCAAACCCCAAACTGTGGGAATGACAGACAAAAGGTGGAGTAAGTCTTTTATTATTATTATTAAAAGCCTATGTGTTGGGGGGATTTCCCTGGTGGTGCAATGGATAAAGTTCCACCTGCCAATGCAGGGAACCATGGGTTCGATCCCTGGTCTGGGAAGATCCCACATGCCACAGAGGAGCTAAGCCTGTGGGCCACAACGATCAAGCCTGGGGTCTAGAGCCCAGAAACTGCAACTACCGAGCCCAGATGCCCTCCAGCCCATGCTCTGCCACAAGAGAAGTCACTGCAGCGAGAAGCCTGCTTGCCGCAACTTGAGAAAGGAATGAAGACCCAGTTGCAGCCATAAATAAATAAATATGGGTAAAATTTGTGAAAATCCTGTGTACTTGGCATTCACTGTTTTCAGTGGAAGCCGTCATCATCCACTCGTGTGTTCACTCATTTATTCATCCCCTCTGGGTGGCACACCTACTTTGGGCATGCCAGGAGAGTAAGTGGTCTCTGACAGGGCTGTTGGAATGACTCCCTAGCCTGCAAGTCTATGAGGGACCCTGGAGGTATGAATAGTGTGTGGACCCACCTCACGGATTCACACCTTGTATATTTGGAAATCCAAGGTTTTTAATTCAGTTTGCCCAGTCGTCCCACAGACTTTAGGTGAGGGTGGATGTGTTAACCAAAGGAAAGTCTCACTGGGACTAAACTTATTTGTGATTCAAATTCTTTTTTTAAAAAAAAAATCTTAAGATTTCAGAAGGAGACTGTTATGGACTGAAGTGTTTCCTCCAAAATTTGTATGTTGAAGCCCTAATTCCCAATATGACTGTATTTGGAGACAGGGCCTTTACAGAGGTAATAAGGTTCTAAGTGATCATAAGGGTAGGAGCCTAATCTGACAGGACCTGTGTCTTCATAAGAAGAGGAAGAGACATCAGAGATCTCTGTGAGGGCAAAAGGAAGGCAGCCTTCTCCAAGCCAGCAGGAGAGGCTCCACCAACTGGCTGGCACCTTGATCTTGGAATTCTAGCTCCTAGAACTATGAGAAAACAAATAATGAGAAAACAAATATCCGTCATTTAAGCCCCCCGGTCTGTGCAACTTTATGGCAGCCCTAGCAGACGACCTTGCAAAAACCCACTGAACTGTTTTCACAGGACTGTGACACTAACACAGTGCTGAGCACACAGGGTGGACCACAAGCACTTGCCAAGCAAGGGGTGGAAAAAGAAGCAGTGACCGATTTTTATTTTCTTGGTCTCCAAAATCACTGCGGATGGTTTCTGGAGCCATGAGATTAAAAGGTACTTGCTCCTTGGAAGGAAAGCTATGACAAACCTAGACAGTGTATTAAAAAGCAGAGACATCACTTTGCCAAGAAAGGTCCATTATAGTCAAAGCTATGGTTTTTCCAGTAGTCATGTACAGATGTGAGAGCTGGACTGTAAAGAAGGCTGAGTGTGGAAGAATTGATGCTTTTGAACCGTGGTATTGGAGAAGACTCTTGAGAGTCCCTTGAACTGCAAGGAGATCAAACCAGTCAATCCTAAAGGATGTCAGTCCTGAATATTCATCAGAAGGACTGATGCTGAAGCCGAAGCTACGGTACTTGGACTACCTGATGGGGGGAGCCAGAGAATGAGATGGTTAGGCAGCATCACCAACTCAATGGACACGAATCTGAGCAAACTCTGAGAGATAGTGGAGGACAAAGGAGCCTAGCGTTCTGCAGTCCATGGGGTCGCAAAGAGCTGGACACAACACAGTGACCAAACAGAGCAAGTGGGGAAGAGAGAACTCAGGGCCCAGTTCTCTGACAGCACTCAGAGGCCCTGCTCCACGAGGTCCTCCCGTGGATGGGCAGACAGGGACAGTGACCCAGTGATGGAGTTTCACGCTTCCTCTCCGCTCTCGGGAACCACAGTTGCTCACCCATCTCTACGTTATGGGAAGACTCCAAAAAAGGCTGGATGATGACCCTAAAATAGCTTAAATTTGAAAACAAAAAGAAATGAAACACTAGGTCTCTAGCTCCACGCACTCTCCCCTGCCTGCTTCCTCCTTCTGCTAGAGAGTAAAGAGCAGAATGTCAAGTCGAGGTCACCAGCATTTCTTGACCCGTGTGTTCATGGCAGCCCCCTCTTACAGGAAGATGCTCTGTCGGTCCTTTGGGGCCACATGAGTTATACATAGTGATCTCTTTGGATATCAAAAAGATAAAGGCAAAACTATAAAGATGGCTTTGCTGGTCTTCTCCTTCCCACCCCTCAAAATGTGCCAGCTGCTCCCAAGTTGCCTGATGTCCCTCAGCACATTCATTTACAAAAGAATCCTCATAAGGTGTTAGCTGCTGCTGCTGCTAAGTCGCTTCAGTTGTGTCCGACTCTGCGCAACCCCACAGACGGCAGCCCACGAGGCTCCACTGTCCCAAGGATTCTCCAGGCAAGAACACTGGAGTGGGTTGCCATTTCCTTCTCCCATAAAGTCTTAGAGGTTAAGATTAACCAACCTTTGCCGCACGATAGGTTGGGTTTGACAAAGTTTACACACAGAAGCTATCTCTTTCTTTCTAGTTTTCGTACCTGAAATTTGGACACTTCCCGCAGATAAATAATGATGCTTAATCTAGGGACATGGCCCAATTGGCCAGAATTTCTGAATAACAAGTCCACACACAAGAAAACCCCAAATTAGCATGTTTTCCACCCAGTTGAATGATTTCTATTAAAACAGGATTCATTAAAGTGATCAGTCTGTTGACTAATTGTCATATTACTAATATTACCATGATTACACCCCACCCTCCAACTCCCCTCAACCTTGCCGCTGGAAACGGTGAGATGTTATAGCATTTCATCTCTCTGAACTGAGAGCCACTACGGTAACCAGGCATGACTATCTCATCCCAGTGATGCCACCTGGTGTCACAGTGATTTGTGAACTTGGCTTTGAGGAGTGTCTTCTGGCTGAGCTGTGTGGCTTAAGGCAGGCTGGCCCGCCATCAAACCACAAAGAGGCTGCTTGGACATAGCCTGGGGCTTTCGCTGGGGTGCCCTGCTCAGCCGCGCGCTGCGGCCCTCCCGAGGAACTTTCCTGGGGTCTCAGAGGGGATCAGCCTCCGGGCTGTCTCTCTTAACCACTCGCAAGACTCACAGCATGATCATTTATGAGGAGAAATCAAACTAATAACATTAACACAGGCCCAACCAGCTCCTTCTGTCTGATCAGCACACTGTATAGGGAGCTAAACTATAAGTGGAAGGTGGTCTAGAGCGCCAGGAGCCAGAGCCGAAGGGAGCAGTTAAACCCGTTCTGCAATTAGAGCCTTCACCCACACCAGGTTCTGTGTATGAGTCAGGTTTCCAGAACCATGATGCTGGGTACCAGTCCTAACAGCCCAGTGACCTAAAAACACCACCATTCTTTTTCCATTCACATGTTTTCAGGTAGACTCCAGAGGCTTTCTCTCTTCAGACTGCAGGTAGGGTTTAGATCATCTCCATGTGTATCTTATTCTGGACCCAGACTAAAGGGCTACAGGGGAGGAACTCTTCTGGCAAATGACAGGAGGCAGGCAAGCTGTGTGAGGCCGTGGAGAGCCCTGCTCCCATCGTGCACTAGCATTCCACTGGTGGAAGCAGGTCAAGGTCAAAGACACCCAGTGGGGAGTAAATTCCCTCTCAGGGAAGCCACAGTTGAGGGCAGAAAAGGAGGGACAAGCTGGGCACAAATAATGCCGCCTGCCCCCGCAGGCAGCCCAGGAAGTGCCTCTGAGCCACAAGAAGTCCCTGCCCCAGGGACTAAGCCAGGGTGTCACTGAATCCTCAGGCAGTGCCGGGCCGGGTGGGGGAGGGGGTCCTCTCGGGTGACTTTCCTTCTGCTCAACACAATCCTTCTTTTAGAAGTTATGCATTAAATTCAATTACGGTCCTGCTGACTGACGCCGGTCTCTTAAGGTGACTTTGCCTCCTCAGCTCTGACGCAGGAGGTCTCGAGTCCATAATTCAGCTCCAAGGTGAACCTTCTTCCCCTCACTGTCCAGTGGCTTTGGGGTGCTCACTACTGCCCCGCTGACTCCTCCACAAGACAGCTGGACCTCAGGGACAGGGACCATGGATTATTCATCTTAGAATTTGCTGTGGAGACCCGGATTCGATCCCTGGGTCATGAAGATTCCCCTGGAAAAGGGAATGGCTACCTACCCCAGTGTTCTTGCCTGGAGAATTCCATAGACAGAGGAGCCTGGCGGGCCACAGTCCTAGGGTCGCAAAGAGTCAGACATGGCTGAGCTACTGACACACACATGGTTTGGTTGGTTGTGTCCACCCCAGATTCGTATGCTGAGACCTTACCATCAGAGGCAATGTCAATAGATGTCATTAGGAGCCTTTGGGGGGTGATTAGGTCGTGAGGGTGGAACCCTGGTACATGGGACTTCTGCCCTAATAAAAGAGACCCCACAGAGCACCCAGCCCCTTCCACCAAGTGAAGAGCTAGGGAGAGGTGCCGTCTGGGAATGGGGAGCTCTCACTAAACACCAGATTTGTTGGTGCCATGATCCTGGAGTTCTCAGCTTCCAGAACTCCAAGATAGATACGTTTGTTGTTCATAAGGTGCCCAATCTGCAGTATCTTATTATAACAGCCCAAATGGACTAAGACAGGATTTTTCCAACGATCTCAACGCACCTATGAGGACTGAGTACTGGCTTCCAGGAGTTTCAGGGAAAGTAACGTGAGAGCGCCCGTCTTCACTGTCTGTGTCCCCACGAAGCGCCAGGGGAAGGATGATGTCTCGACCGCCAGGGTGTCTGCAGTGCCTAGAACGGTGCTCGGTGCTCGTCACAGAGAGAGTTTACTCCACTGCGGAGTGGGTTGCTGCTGTGCTCCTCCCGTTGAGAGCTAACAGCGACTCCCTCCCTCCGCTCAGCCTGACAGTCTGAGAGTTCTCAAGGGCGTCTCCTGTATCACTGTTCCCGCCAGGACTCTGGAAACAGGCCCTTCTCACCGAGCTCAGAACAGGACGTTCTCTCCCCGACACCTTCTTCCATTGATTTCCCCAGTCGCCTCTCTCAGACTAACAATGGCTGATTCAAGGCCGTGAGTCACGCCGCCCCGAGTGTGAATTCACCGGCCGGCGTGCAGACGTCACAGGACTCACACCCGCAACTATCTGCTCGGAGACCAAAAAAGAAAAGCTCTTCTGGCTGTCTGGGCGGCCAGCACTCCAGCCTTGCCCCCACCCCGCCCCCGCCTCCCTCCCCGGCACATCTGCGAACTAGGCTCCCAGCCTGAGAGCCCTGACCGGGCGTGCCACCCGAGGAGGCTGCGGCGTCCCACTCATGTCTGAAGACAGTGCTGTGTCCGTGAGCAGACAGTGTCCGCTGCCTGAGCACCATTCAGAAGCGAACACTTGCGCCTCCACTGACTGTTCTGTTCGGATTTTACTCTTTTTTTTTTTTTTTTTGCTATGCATTCAATAAGAGAGCAGAATGTGCCCTCTTCCTCTCCAAGTCCCTGGTGGGGAGGGGACAGGGGATCCGTCTTGCTGCCACGCGTTCCCCTTCCTGCTCCCATTTCTGAGCTTAATTGGTGTCCACCGGGGTCTGCTAGAGCAGCATTTTACTGGTCAGGGGGCATCTTTTGATCACAGGAAATCAGATAGAAATGAGAAAAGACTTTCACCTCCTGGGCGGCCCTTAGGGTCTCAGCTGCTCCTCCAGCAAAGCGGTCAGGGGGACCACAGTGGACCATGCCTGGGCCGAGCCGCCTGGCTCCTGCGATCGAGCCGTTCACCATCTTCGGCTACAAGAGATACAGGGACCCAAACGGTGGACGGCCCCCGGCTGCGAGCCCTTAAGGCAGTTCCAGAGGAAGCAGCAGATTCCCTGGCCTTCCAGTTCCACTTTTTTTTTTAATATATAATTTTGTGTATTTATGCTATTTTTTATTGTGCTGGGCCTTGGCTGCTGCGAG
The DNA here is from genome assembly GCA_006408675.1 of Madoqua kirkii. Taxonomy (NCBI): domain Eukaryota; kingdom Metazoa; phylum Chordata; class Mammalia; order Artiodactyla; family Bovidae; genus Madoqua; species Madoqua kirkii. The sequence continues at coordinate 22,091 of SJYC01020162.1, read as the reverse complement.
GGCTCTTTCTCTAGCTTCAGCGAGCAGGGCTGCTCACTGCAGGGGCTTCCCTTCTTGCAGAGCATGGGTTCTAGGCCGTGCAGGTTTCAGTCGCTGTGGCCCGTGGGCTCAGCAGTCGCAACTCCGGGCTCTAGAGCACAGGCTCAGTATTTGTGGCGCGTGGGCTTAGCTGCTCTGCAGCAGGTGGGAGCTTCCCAGACCAGAGATCAAACCTGTGTCTCCTGCATTGGCAGGGTGATTCTTTACCACGGAGCCACCAGGGAAGCCCTCAGTCTCACCTTGTTAGGAAGGTGGGAGAATTCTCATTCAGGTCGAGAATGGCTGTCAGAACAGCCTCGGGTCGCTAGTGGCTGGGCCAGGAGGAGAGCACACTGTTGGGTATCAGAAGAACTCTCTGCTCCCCTTGGACCCTCCCCATTCCTGTCTTCTTTCCAAAGGTGCCCTTGACACGGCACAGCGGGCAGCAGTCAAGAACAACAGTACAGCAAATGTAAGAGCACTGTACAGCTTCTGATTTCACATGTCATCTTATTTAATCCTCACTACCGATTTACATAGGTGGTGATGTAAATGGGTTGTTACTGTGCCTATTCTATAGATGAGAAAACTGAGGTTCACAGAAGGTAAAGGATCTGTCCAAAGCTAATGAGCAGGGAAGTCAAGACCCAGCTTTGTCTTGGGTCAGCCTATCACGCGCAGATCATTTCCATCATCCTCGATGCAGGAGGAAGGGTGATGCTGGGACCATGAGGCTGTGCTCATCCACAGCCCTGTGGGGGAGGCTCCTCCCAGCTGTGAACTGAGGGGCCCGCACCACCGATGGGAGGAGCAAGCCATACAAGGGGCGCTTGGGAACCAGGACCTCAGCTTCTCAGGGCAGGGAGGCACCCTGCGCCTTCCACAAAGCCATGCTCAGGCTAGCTGACAAGGGCACGGCTGATTATTCTGCTCCAGCAGCTCATTAGTCCCCATTAACTTGGCTACCTGGGAAGTGTGCCCCCAGCCTCCCACCAGACAGGTCCCCTCCACCTCCCTCAAAGTTTTTCCTTATTTCCGGATTAATCCAGATCCTGCCACTGCTGCAGTGATTGGGGGGCAAACACTTCAAAACCTTACACTGCACAAAGATGGCACTTAAAAAAAAAAATTGCCCTTCCAGCCAATAGTGCCCATAATGGAGTTAGAGAAATGAGCTCCTCTCACTAGCCTCTCGGATCCATCTCCCAGGCCTTGGCGTCTTTGTCAAAGGAGTCGCCTTGTTGCTGTTGAGTGTGTCTTGTCGAACACTCAGCCAGGGTTTGGGGGCAGGGAAGGAGTCGGACAGAAATAAAGAGATCTGGGCTCCTTTGTGCTAAACAGACAGATGCCTGAGAACTTTCCAGTGCCAATAAAAGGAAAGTCTATCTGGTCACGAGGCTAGTCTATTAATTTCGTCAAGCCTACAAAGCAAGCTCCTCATCCGACTGTTTTCTTCTTTTCTGGTAATTGCTGCCGCGCCTGGCTCTGACAGAAAGAGACTACCGCTCCGCCTTAGAAACAGTCGTGGTGCCAGTCCTAATGACACAAGGGGGGCAGCCTTCGTGGAGGAGAGCAGACAAATGTCAATTAGCACAGACTCTTGAACGCGAGCCAGCAGTGTCTCAAAGCCAAGGCCAGCAGCCATGGATCAAGGGATCCTCCAACACACACAGTTTTGTTTTGCCTTCTCTGAAATTAGCCAACCTAAATATACATATATATATACACATATAAATTGGAGCCAATACCCCACCCCCACCCCTGCCGTCAATTAGTGGCTCCTCTGGAACTCAAGATCTAAGACATCTCAAAGCCAGTGTGACCTCCAAACACTACCAAATTAGTTCACGATTCTTAAATACGATTGTCCCCGCTTCAGTTCATCTCTGGCCTGAACTCTTCCTCTCCCTCCCCTGAACAGAGCAGGTCTGCCCCAGTGGATTTTTCTGGGAATTTCCTGGTCTTTGGGATCACCATGGGAGGAAGGCAGGTTGGACCCCACTCCCTCCAAGGACCTCGGAGGTCCTGGCTGAAGCCACCAAAGTCATGTCCTTATTTGTCCCCCCACACCCCCAGCACCCCATGTTTCTCTCTCCCCCAAGCCTCTTGTAGATACCTCCCTGCCTGGGTGAGTGGGGGGGTAAGGAGGTGGGGGGAAGGGGTGCCCTCACTCTGTTGGTTGCCATGGAAACCAAGATTAATTGGGTGCCCTGGATTTCAATTCTGGCATTGGTGGTGCGTGTCAGTATTGGTCTTTGGCAATAGTTCTCCCAGATGGCATGCCTTTCTCAAATACAGAACGCCCGTGATCTGCCCTGCTCCACCCAGCATTTCCTTCCCTGTGCATCGTCTTAAGATTTTCCCTAGAGTGTTACAAACCCTCCAGGAAGTGGTCCACTCTACCCTGGGCAGGATCTAATAAACCGCTCGAAAAGGAAGCATCCGCTGTTGTCTGAGACACAAAGTCTACTTGGGTTTAAATTCTCCCCCGGGCACTGGGCTATCTTTTCTGCCAGCAAAACTGAGCTAAAACACAAAGAAGCGAAACCGCTCATAGGGAACCTGGAAGTCCTCACGCCTCACCTGGTGTTAGTAAGATGTTCACACACTGTAACTGACTCTACTTAAGCATTTACAGTGTGGACCAGACAGGACGAGTAAGTGAAAATGCTGCCAGTTAGTTACGACACAGCGGGGAAACGTGAGGAATCCTGCGATGACTTGAGGACAGGACACACGTCCTGCTCGTCATTCATTCATTCATTCTTCCATCTACTCATCCAACCCCCCATTCAGGGGGTGTGATTAGCCCCTTCAGCAATTAGCATAAAGTCAAGTCCACAGTGGGGGGTTAATTATGCTGGTAAATGAAGAACCTGCCGAATATACTGTGGACAGAATACCTGCCAGAGCCTCCAGGATGCTCAGATGCGTGCCTCTTGCTCCGCTGGCATTATTAAAGGGGAAAGCCAGACCCGTGTGTCTGATGAGGCGTCAGAGAAGCTATACAGAATGCAACTGATGCAGGCAAACCAGATGTTATGGGATATTTTCACTGGAAGAATTCTTCTCACCACTGATCCCCAGCCCATCCCTTGAATTCTGAATCGTCCTTCGGGAACAGCCTTTGAGGTCTGACCCTTGAATTCTGGATCGTCCTTCGGAACAGCCTTTGAGGTCTGACTGAGGCTGGAGCTGAACAGGTCCTGGCGCTCTGGACACACGGAGGCCCTGGGGAAGGACCCCAGGCAGTCGCTGCCCCTCAGTCCTGTCCGCCCCGTGGTTAATGCAAGCCCTTTGCTACTGCCGCTCCCTTATTTCCACTGGACTCACGAGCCACCGAAGCAGGAGGTTTGGATCAGCCGTTCCGCTGGATGGGGTGCTCGCTTCTTATTCTCTAAAGCAAACTGTCTGAACACCCAAGCAGTGCCTGTCACTCCCGAGGGCCAGACAGCAGCTCCCGTCGACCGAAGCCCTGATGCATCAGCGTGTTGGTGCTGGTGTCACGCTGGAGAACAGTCCTCCACTGTGTGAGTTCATTACATGTGTAAAACCCCCGACCCTGTTTTGGAATTAAGCTCATTTGTGTTGGTTTTGGGGGGAGTTCTGCATATAAGTGATATCATACGATATCTGTCTTTCTCTGACTGACTTCACTCAGTACAGCATTCTCTACGTCCAGTCCATCCATGTGCTGCAAATGGCATTACTTCATTCTTTTTATGGTTGAATAAAATTCCACTGTGTATATGCGTGTGTGTTAAGTCGCTTCAGTCATGTCCAGCTCTGTGCGACCCCATGGACTGTAGCCTATGGTCTCCACTGTCCATGCAATTCTCCCGGGCAAGAAGATTGGAGTGGGTTGCCATGCCCTCTTCCAGGGGACCTTCCCAGCCCAGGGATCGGATCCACGTCTCTTACTGTCCTGCGTTGGCAGGCGGGTTCTTCGTCGCTAGTGCCACGTGGGAGGCCCTGTGTGCGTGCCCCACACCTTCTTTACCCATTCCCCTGTTGATGGGCATGCAGGTTGCTTCCCCTGTTGATGGGCTGCAGTGAACACGGGGGCGTGCATCCTTTCGGACCATGCTTTTCTCTGAATATGTGTCCGGGAGGGGGATTGCTGGATCATACGGTAGCTCAACTTTTAGTTTTCTAAGGAACTTCCATGCTGTTCTCCACAGTGGCTGCACTGGTTCACATTCCCACCAACAGTGCAGGAGGGCTCCCCTCTTGCCCGGTGCTGGAGGGCTCCCCTCTCGCCCGGTGCTGGAGGGCTCCCCTCTCGCCCGGTGCTGGAGGGCTCCCCTCTCCCCCAGTGTTGAAGGGCTCCCTTCTCGCCACACCCGCTCTAGCACTTGTTGTTTGTGAGTTTTTTGATTATAGTCACTCTGATTGGGGTGAGGTGATATCTCACTGTAGTCTGGACTTGAATGTCCCCAACAGTCAGTGATGCTGAGCATCTTTCCACAGGCCTCCTGGTCATCTGTTCGTCTTCTTTGGAGAAATGTCTGTTTAAATCTTCTGCCCATTTTTTGTTGGGTTGTTTGTCTTTATGATATTAAGAAGCATGAGCTATTTGTAAATTTTGGAGACTAATCCCTGTCTGTCATGTCATTGACAGATACTATTTATAAAACAGAAACAGACTCACAGGCTTAGAAAAAGAACTTATGGTTACCAAGGGGGAGGGGTAAGGAGGGATAGTTAGGGAGTTTGCGATGGACGTGAACAGACTGCTGTATCTAAAATGGATAACCAACAAGGCCTACTGTATAGCACAGAGAACTTTGCTCAATATTATATAACAACCTGAATGGGAAAAGAATTTTAAAAAGAATAGATCCATGTATAACTGGATCATTTTGCTGTGCACCTGAAAGTAATGCAACATTGTTAATCACTTATACTCCAGTAGCTCAGAGGTTAAAAGCATCTGCCTGCAATGCAGGAGACCAGGGTTCGATCCTTGGGTCAGGAAGATCCCCTGGAAAAGGAAACGGCAACCCACTCCAGTATTCTTGCCTGGAGAATCGCATGGAAGGAGGAGCCTGGTGGGCTACAGTCCAAGGGGTCGCAGAGTCGGACACGACTGAGTGACTTCACTTTCACTTTCACTTTATACTCCAGTTTAAAAAAACTAATTGTCAAAAACAAAAACCTGACCCTATGTCCGGTGGTCCTGCCCCCAGGGCAGAAAGGAGGGGGGCAGTCAGAGGACCACGTCGGGCCCCCACGCGCTTCATGTGAAGCTCCCCAGCCGCTTCTGTCATGGAGAGCATGACCTGGAGAAGTGCACTCCCACAGCAAAGCTCCCTCTTCTCCTTCAAGAGGAGCATCACTTCCCGTGGCTTCTAAGGAGGCAGCCAACAGGGCCGTTCCTGTCCTGGGGGCTGGTGGGGTGATGTGGGTTAGAAAGCGATGTCCCTGATGCCACAGCAACCTGAAGTACGCAGACCTGCGATTACAACGGCCGCTGCCATGTCACACTCACGTGGCGTATGCCAGGCTCCAGCCAATAAGCTCATCATCTCAGTTAACTCTGGAGACAGCCTTGTGATAGAGACTGTTCTCCCCACGCCAGACCAGGAAATGAGGCTCAGTTCAGTAACTTGCCATCCTTGTCAGCCCAGGTCATCAGTGATCGGAAGCTGTAACTGCCTCTCCCGGGAACAGAGACTGGAAGGGAGTGTGCAAAATAGAAAATGGTGGTGTGCCAAATCCCACGTCCCCATCCCTTTCCTGGGAGTACGCTGTGTCCTCTGGATGCTCCTGGGTGACCTAAGTGCACCTCAACTCTGAACCATCATCTCCTCCTCCCGGCACTTTTGTCCTCTAACTGAATTTTCTAAGCCAGATACAAATGCCTTGAAAGCGACCTCGCCTCTTGCCACCCACTCCGTCCACTAGGAAATCATCTCTGCCTTGACCCCGCCTTCTTCACACTCCCTCCTCTCTGACTTGCTCCCTCTCATCACCACAGCCTGCCCGGCAGCCGCGTCTGGTCCTGTCAACCCATCGGCCCACAGACTTGGCACGGCTCCCCACCTCCTACCCTGTTGAGACTCTCCACCGAGGCCTGTACGGCCCAGACTCGGTTTACTCTATAGTCTCATTTACCACCACGGCCCCTCCCTGTGCACACACGGCCTGTCCCCCTCCCCTCCCACGGCACCTCTGTCCCTCAACAGTGCCAAGCCCTTTCAGAGATCAGCAACCACACCTTGCCCTGGATGGCCACGCTTCCCAAGCTTCTCTCTACCAGGTACACATCCAAGCACCTCCCCTCCCCAGCTTGACCCCACACTCCAGCAGGGAGGGGCCACCACCTGTCTTTGCCCCCCCCCCCCCCCCCCCCCCTTCTAGATGTGTATAAGAGACAGCACACAGCCTGGCTCAGAGAGGGACTGCCGCCTGGGTAAATGAATGCAGCAATCAAGAGGAGCCTGTGGGCACTCCCCGGGCCAGGACCTGGGTGAACTTGAACCAGTTCCAGGCAGTAAAGGAGAAAATGCACAGAACAGCCCGGGGCTCAGAATTAACCAACAGCCTTCTCTTTGTCTGCACCTGATGAAAGTGGAGTTGATGTGCCCTCTGGGTTGGAGGAGGCTGGGTGCCAAGTTGAGCGCCTTGTCAAGCCCTCCGGGCACCCGAGTCTCTGTACCTCGATGAGTTGTCCTTGGGCCACGACTGCCCACGGCGTGGTGCTGCTGGCTCCAGGAGCACCCAGGCAGAGGCTCGCACCTTCCCCTCCTCCCACCTGCCCAAGGGCTCCTGTGCCTGAATAATTAGGCAGTTACAGGCCCTGATGCAGGCTCTGCTCCTGACTGCACAGTTCTGCCAGAATTAAGAAAAATGTCCTCCAGAAACCACTGAGGACATCAAGTCCTTTGAGAGCCTCTTCATTTGGTTGTTTCCTTCCCCTAAGAGGCCAGAATGCACTCGTGCATCCAGTCAGCAGCTATTCTGCTTCAGTGACTATGCAAAGCTGTTCGTTCAGTCCCGTGAACATGAAAATAAGCCGTGAGCATCCCTGGGGGCTCTGTTGGCTACCCACCAGCATCCCCTGTCCAAGCGTGACAGGACCAGAATCCCATGAAACATCAAGCTGGCCACCTTCGCATGGGGCCAGCTTTGGCCATCCAGACAGTCAGGGTGATCTCATCCCCCATGCCTCAGTGACTGTTCCACGTGACCCAGGACTCAGTGGGTCAGCCCAACATATTCTTGATATTGTCTTGGGAATCGAGGAATGACATAATTTGGAGCAATGACACAGGAAATTTTGCAAGGAAGTTCCCAGAGTGGAGAAAAGTTTCCTTGCTTTTCCGAAAGAGTCTGAAGAGGAGATATGGTCGCAATTGTGAGGGCTGGAACCTGGGAGGCCTTTTTGCCACCATGAGGGAAGCTGCTTATAGTGCAGGCTTCCATAGTATCTTGGAAGGCAAAGACCGAAGGAGAACAAGGAGCCTGATAACATTGTTGAGCTGCTGAATCAAGCCCATCCTGAAACTCATCCTCCCTCCGAATCTTCCCAGTTCAAGAGCCAGTCAGTCCCCTTTGGTAGTGGAGCTAGAATAAGATGAATTTTCTTTTTCTGACAGTCCAAACCGATTCAGTCCAAAGGAAAATGCTGGGAAATGGGCTACCAAGAGACAAAAATCTGTGTCCCCCTGCACCACAGTCTGCCTGTCAATAAAGGAGGTAACACATCAACCTGACGGGCTTCCCTGGGTCGGGAAGATCCGCTGGAGAAGGGAATGGCAGCCCATTCCAGTATTCTTGCCTGGAGAATCCCATGGACAGAGGGGCAGTGGAGTGGGAGAGTAGATGTGATCACTGGAAAGTTCCTAGCACATAGTAGGAACTGTGTAGATGCTCAAGAAGTGATATTCCCTTCCTTTGCCACTTCAGGAGTCAATTATTCCCGGATTTCATTATAAAACAGCAATTGCAATGTTTGCCGTCCTTTCCTGAAATAGTTGCATTTAGGGTCAAATAAAGAGACGTGAAAGCACTGAGAAACACAGACGCCTCCGCCTGAGTCAGGCACGACTGCGCAGACTCACAGGCACGCCTGGCTGTGATCCTCCTGTTTGCCACCCCAGCTCCCACAGCCCTGGCTGTTCTCCTTTGACCTTCCTCGCAGGCACAGGAACTGCACGTTGCGTGCCCGAATCCCTGCCAGACCCTGTGTGGACAAGGCCTGCGCCTGCCTCTGCCCTCCACGCACCCACTCAGTGTGTAGGGCAGAGGCTGGCCCTCCGTGCACGACTCTCCAGAGAGAGGGAGACTCCCAAGGTCACTGCATATGGCGCCTCCGGGAAATCAGAACAAGGCACCGCTCTTGACAGCCATGGGTCAGTGGGCAGTGTTCTGGCCAGCAGAGAGCTCTCCCAGCTGCCCGGCCAAAGTCCTGGTAAGACCCTCGTTGCCACGCCAGCGAGTGGCTTCCTGCTGTCATTCTGCACGTGTGACCACGCCCTTTTGATCCCCGCCTCCACACACACACACACACACACACACACACACACACACACACAGAGTACATCTCAGTTTCTGCCGCATGTCTCCTGGTTCTCTCCCCACCTCTTCATGTCCCCCACTCCACATGCCACAGGGATGGGGAGGGGGCTCTGGGGGGTTGATCACCACCAGGCCTCCCCACCCTGTCTCTTGCTTCTGTTTCCCTCCACACATCAGGTTCTTCCCCTCCCACTGGGATGAGCTTTTTCATTCTAAAAGGAAGGTGCTCGGCCACAGCAGCTCAGAACTCACACTCTCACAGCTTAGCAGCCCAAGAGGAAGGAAGGGATACACCTCCTCTGGCTCCACATTCAGAATCCTAGGGAAGCACTCTGATTGGCCTAGCTTGAGTCACGCGACTGCCGCTTGAGCCAATCCCTGAGCTGAGGTGCAATGATTGGCAGCTCCACTAGAATGACCTGTGGGTGTGATCTGTTTGCTCAGGGCTGTCCCTCTCCCTTCTCATGTTCCTGCCCCTTCCCTCCCACAGCAGCCCTCAGCTGATGAAAGGAATCAGTGAGTGGCATCATCTATCCTTCTGATGCTCTCTTCTCACAGGACCACTTCCCAGCGCAGCATTCACTTTTTCTGTTTATACTCCCAGATTCTCTTGCCCAGTGCCCCGCTAAACTTAGAAAGACTGCAGACCCCTCCTTACCTGCAAGAAGTGAGCCCCTTCCCTCCAGAGACACGATTGCACACAGATGCAAAAAGCAAACTGAAGAAGGAAAAAGGCAAACTGAGACACAGAGGGGTCTAAAGGCCCAGCAGGGGCTCCGGGAATCACACTGTCATCCTCTCTCTGAGGCCCAGCTTCTGTGACAGCAGAGTCACTCTGCATTGTCGTTACGTTTCTATCCCAAACCTCTCCCCCAGGGCCCACAGTGAGGCCCCTTGTCATCCTTAGTCAAAATCCTCTTCTCCTGTATCTTTTCTGGGGATGTCAAGGCGCCGCGCCAATTGTTAGTCTTTAATAACTTAGTGTGTGTTATCTGGTTTCTTAGATTAGACGGCAGGAGAGCCCAAGCTCTCCTCCCGACAGGTAGGCAACTCGGGATGCTGTTAAGTGTGAAGAAAAAGGCTCTCCTGGGAGAAGAGGTCCTAGGTCCCCAGTGGGGATTCTGAGCAGCCAGAAAGCACTGTGAAAACCTGGGCACTGGGGAGGAGGAGGCTGGGGAGAGAGCACTTCTGCTGGAAATACTTGTGTGCTAAAGAAAGCTAGACTTTGTTTAAAATTTTAAAAAAATAAAGGTAAGAAGAGGCCTATGCCACTTGAAATGACCTAAGTCCAGGTCATTTCAAGTTTACAGACTGTAGGAACTGAAGCAACCCTGTGTAATCTCCAGCAAATCTCTTATCAAACACCCAGACTTCCCATGATGGGACCTTGGGCAGAGGAAACAGGACACCTGTTGAGAATAAAGGTCAGTGGCCACTGAGAGTCAGGGCCCCCATGGGCTTTGGGTGAAGGAAATGCTCACAATCAATCTCTGCTGAGCTGTGGAAGAAGAACTCGAGTCCGACTATGGTGGTGACTGGCAGGGTTTGACTGCAGGAGGATCTGACCACCCCGTGCCCCCCGCCCCCCACATTTCCACTGTTGTTTTAGCCATTCAGTCACGTCCAACTCTTTGCCGCCCCATGGACCGCCAGGATCCTCTGTCCATGGGATTCTCCAGGCGAGAATACTGGAGTGGGCTGCCATTTCCTTCTCCAGGGGATCTTTCCAACTCAGGAATCGAACCCGCTTCTCCTGCCTTCCCAGGGGATTCTTTACTGCTGAGCCACCAGGGAAGCCCATGTCCACCCTTCCCGGAACCTTCCTGACCACAGTGCCCCTTCTCAGCTACTGTGATGAACGACGAGACGGCGGCTGTCATCACTATTCTTGTTCATTTCACTGAAGGGCATGGCTGTAGGAAACAGACGCAGATGGCTGCAGTGAAGGGTTAATCGGTGCTTTGGGTGAGTGAGGCCTGGGCAAACCCAGTCACGTGTGCGCAGGCTACAGGTTACTGGACACAGACCCCGAGAGGGCACTCTCAGCCTCCCAAGGTTACGAACAAGGAAATAGGCTCCATTGGCCCAGGTCTTTTGGGGATTTGACCCCCATCTTCTGGAGGTAACCACAGCAGAGCTGTTCAATAGCATAAACATTTATTTGCCCTCCCACCCCCATGTCCCCTCCTAAAAAGGGCAAACCCAAGAAGAGGATGGCAGGCAGGTTTTCTAGCATGTGCTGTGAACTGCTATCAAACTTTCAAGTCTCATTAACCACCTGCCCTGCCTGCCTCCCTGGCACCTATGGCATCTCTGCTGGGTGCAGGCTCATCTCTCCCAGAGTCGGCCCCCATCACCCCCCAACCCCACCCCGGCCTCTGGGCACCAACTCTGATGAGCAATTGCCAGGTTCCTGGCCATTTGCAGTCACTGCTAATATCCAGTCTCTTCAGTGACCATGGTTCCAGGAAGCCGCGGAGAGCTCCGTGCCGTGCCGCCTGGAATTTCATTTGGCTCTGGCGCCCAGACAGTCTAGAAGGGGTACAGCCGCGTGCCCGGGCGCTTAAGCCATTTGTGGTAAAAGGATCCGGATGTGCAAATGGCTGAGTTCCCTGTTATTGGATTGTTTTCTCCACTAGATGAAAAACAGATTTTTTTTCCCCCAACTGGCTGCAGCTCCATTCAAGTACTATGAAAAGAATTTATGGCAGCACACTACATACCCGGGAAGTCTTTAAAAGGGAAGGCCTTGCTTGGTGTGAGGCCCAGCGTGGTGGACACAGGGTGGCTGACATTTTTGCCCATTGGTCACCAAGCTCCCTTCTGTGCATGGCACCGTGGCAGGCGGCGGGGCGAGGGCTGAGCCGAAGATGAAACAGGAGGAGGGAAGACTGCGAGGCCAGGAGAGGGTCTGGGCACCCACGTCCAGGAGGCCTTGAAGATCCATGGCAAGGAGGATGTTGGAGGAAGAGGGAATCACAGAAAACAAGTAACGCAGAGGGTCCCTGGGAGACAGGCTAGATCTGGAGGCTGGAAATAAATGTCCTCTCGGATCACCTATTACCCAAGCTGGGACACAGGTGATGGGCTAAGTAGGCAGGTGGAAACGGGTGAGGCCCGAGAAGGGAGGACGGTTAGGAGGTTTCCTTGTCAAACATTCACTAAGCTCCTACCGTGTGCTGACAACCTGCCCGGTCTGGAGTTGTGACAGAGAAAAAATACAGACCAGATCCCTGCCTATCCAAGGCTTCCTTCCATTCTTGGGTGATAGGAGACTCGAGGAAACAGATGTTTATGCATCGAAAAGAAAACAAAGAGCAGAGGCAGGAGGCAGCAGCGAGGAGCTGGCCGTGCGGGGTGCTGGCTCTGCTCCAGCCGACAGTGAACACAAGGAGATTAAGACCTTTAAAGGGATCCAGGTCCACCGCTGAAAGCCTGCACCTCCCCTTCAGAGGCAGTGCGAGTCCTGGAGGACGGAACACTCCAGAAACACACCTCGGCCCTTCAGGCCCATTTGCACAACTCCCTCTGGGCTGTGTGATAAAAGGAATCGAGGATCTCACTGTCTCTTCCTATGAAATAAGACCTTCCTTCCAGAGTGAGGTCTGAACCTTTCCTTGTGCCCTTTTTTTTTTTTTAAAGTTCACGCTCCTAATGAGAAACCTGGCCCGCATGGGTACCCCACATGGGCAGAGGTGTTTTAAATGCAATGTAGAGCATGACCGAGCCATGTCTGGATGTTGTATTTTTTTAGCCACACAAAAAGAACAGGGCTTCGGCGGTGCTGTGGGTGATTAAGCCTCAAATAAGTTAGACCAGAGACTTCAGCAGCTGCCAAGGCAAGTCACCGCCCAGTTAGAAAGAAACTGCAAAGAAGAGCGCCGCCAGGATCTGTGACCTCAGCTTGCGTCCACACCGTCACCCCCGATCACAGTGAAGACCCCAGCAGACACACTCACTCGGGGCTCCTCTGCCACTTGGGAAAGGCTATTGCGCTCATTTGTGCCTTTGGTTTCTGGGCCGTTTCTGGTGGTTTCTGGTGGTTCGGGGCACCTCGAGCTGAGGACATAAGAAGTAATTGATCTTTTCAGGCCAAGAGTTCCCTCTAAAGCCTGCTTATCCCCAGCATGGGGGTCAGTTGGGCCACAAATAAATAAAGCTCTCTGGCCACACCAGCCCCCACTGGCAGAGAGGAGGGTCAGGAGCTCCCAACTCCTTTCTGGACTACGTGAGGCGGTATTTTCCCTGTTGGGGAAGGGGAGACCTCCTGGGTGTGCGGCAGTTCAGCTCTGGCACCGATTCTGAAAGTAAAGGGCTTCCCCAAAGCCACCCTAATTTCAGATACCAGCCACACTTCTAGGGGTCCCCAGCCACCTGCACTTCTGACCAACTGGCTACAAATTCAGGGATTATCACAACCCCCTCGGGTTCAATAATTCCATAGACTGTCTCACAGTACTCAGTGAGTTATTGAGTTACCTGTTCTCTTGAGAGGTCTTATCTACCCAGCTGGGCTGGCAATGGCCCAAGGCCATGAGCAGCCTCTGAAAATTATCTCATGATCATTCCACCAAAACCCAAGTAAAGACCTTCTATGATGGTCTCCATTATAAAAGGAGGAATTACATTCTATAAACAAGATAATGTTATAACGCATTTGGCACTCAGGTCTGACACAATGTAAGCACTCGAAAATATATAGATATAATATTATACATTAATACATAATATATACATAATGTATTAAAATATATAACCCCAGTTATGTATAAATATAAATATATGTGATATATTATATTAATGTATTATATATATAACTGGAATTCAGAGAGGTTAAGTAACTTCCCCGAAGTCACACATCTATGAAGAGGCAGAACTCGGGTTTGAATACCAGCAGGTGTGACTACAAAGCCCATACTCTTAACTAAGATTAATTGGCACCTGCTCTGAGTCATACAGGTTCCTGCTCTTGGGAATCTTAAGTGGAGCACTGGAGACAGAAACTCAAATAGCCGTGATTCGAAGAAAAACGCAATAGGAGGTATTGCAGAGCTGGTGAGGACAGGGAGGGCAGCGACAGAGGTGGCACATGAGGTGGGCCTTGAACGGGTGTGAAGTTGACAGAGGCTGCAGGAAAAGACGCCAGAGCAGGTGGACTGACACATCAAAGGCACTGAGACGGGAGACGCAGCGTCTGAACCAGGCTGGGGAGGCATCCACTGCGGCAGAGGCAGGAGGTGCGGCCGGGACTAGGGCTCAGGGCAGGCGCCTCCAGGCCACGGAGGATGCTGGCCGTTGGGCCGCGGCATCTGCTCTGCATCGTGGAGGCCCTGGAGGCGCAGCCCCTTCTCCAAATGCGGCAGATGTCTGATTCCGATGCCGACGTGCTCGGAGCTACTTCATCAAGAAAGCCCAGACCCAAAGCACAGTATGCTCAGCCCACAGCCACATCCAAGCAGGGTGGGCGCCTGGCCCTGCTCAGCGGGGAGCTGATGCCTACCAGCTCTGATGCCATCTGGCCTCTAGCCCTAGTTCCCCTCTTGCTTTAGGAACAGAAGTCACCCAGTTACAAACACACCGTTGCTTGGATTCCCTGAATAAACCCTCAAGCACAGAAGGGCTGTTATTTTATTTTGCCGAGGCAATCAGGAAGGTAGGCAGCGTGACTGCCAAGGGCATGAAGCCAACATTCAACATCATTGCCTGACAACACAGCAGGAAGGAAGAGAAAACGGCCTTCCTTCTTAATACTAAAGCATGAAGCGCAAACACGATGAACCTGCGCTCATCACCGAGAAGCTGCAGTCCTCTACTCCGGGACCGTATCTACTGTCGCGTGGGTCCTCAGCCAGAGGCGACTCGTACGCATCCGCACGTCCAGCAAATGGCTCCATCTCTCTTGATGAGATCAGAAAGACTCGTGTGTGCCTTGAAATTCCAAAGCATCCACGTTCTGCCCCCCAAAATCCAAGGAGCAACCGGAGTTGATATGGAGATCTCCTCACATTTTATATGATCAAGAGAAGAGTTGGTCCCCAGCTTGCATTTAATTCTGTCTTCTTGGGTTTTGAGCTATTAAAACTTTATAGAATCCTTTCACGGGCTTCCCCTGGGACCTTCCCCTGCTGGCAGGTGCTGTACTTCAGGATTTATGCTCTTTCCTTTCTCAAATTGAGATTTTGTGTCTCTCGTTGCCTCATCTCACTTGGGCCAGAGTAGAACACATTACCTGGGCAAAATACGTCCTTACCCACTGGTCACACTGTAGGAGGGGAGCTAAGTCCACACTTGAAATAAATCTGAGCGGAACAGTTTGAGGATCACCCGAATATTGTGCCTCTGGCTAGCCTACTACACAGAGAGCTGCATCCGGGTTCATACAGTCTTCCTCCTTCAACAGCGAGGGGTCTTGGGGTGAGGACTCACTCCACAAAGGCGCTGTGTGAGCTGCAGGAGGAAGAGTCAGGGCTTGGGAATGCTTCAGTCCTGCAGCTGGCTGTTTTGAGAAATCCAAGCCTCCAGTTACTGATTCTAGACTTTCATTTCCCAAAAACAGGTCAAGAAAGAGGCACCTGGCCCCAGTTCAGTTGGTTTTACTTTCAAAGTAGCCTTGGTCTGTAGACGTGATCTCAGACCCTGAAATCAATCCCTCTTACGGGAAGGCAGAGGGGAAAGCCAGGAAGAGGGGCCGGGAGCGTCCCAGGGCAGCAAGCGTCCAGCAGCCCCCAGGGTGTGAGCAGCGCCCTCACGTTTCCAAGGCACCTCCTCCTCAGCTGACCCCCAAGAGGTCCATCAGGAAGGCAGCCAGGCCAAACAGATGAGGAAACTGAGGTTAAGGCTTTTTGAAGTCTGTTGCTCCTTCTAATAGTACGCGAGGTGCATGTGGCTTTAAAGTTCTTCAGCTGTTTCATGGATGTCCCCTTCAGTACTCCCTGTAAGTTCATTTGTCTTGCTGGGGCTCTTCTCAGTCCACTCCCTAAAGAAATGGTGGGATGATGGAAGGAACCGATTGTAACCGCAGGGATCTAGGATCTGTTGAGCTACTTCAGGATTTATGCTCTTTCCTTTCTCAAATTGAGATTTTGTGTCTCTCGTTGCCTCATCTCACTTGGGCCAGAGTAGAACACATTACCTGGGCAAAATACGTCCTTACCCACTGGTCACACTGTAGGAGGGGAGCTAAGTCCACACTTGAAATAAATCTGAGCGGAACAGTTTGAGGATCACCCGAATATTGTGCCTCTGGCTAGCCTACTACACAGAGAGCTGCATCCGGGTTCATACAGTCTTCCTCCTTCAACAGCGAGGGGTCTTGGGGTGAGGACTCACTCCACAAAGGCGCTGTGTGAGCTGCAGGAGGAAGAGTCAGGGCTTGGGAATGCTTCAGTCCTGCAGCTGGCTGTTTTGAGAAATGAAGTTGAACTAATCCAAGCCTCCAGTTACTGATTCTAGACTTTCATTTCCCAAAAACAGGTCAAGAAAGAGGCACCTGGCCCCAGTTCAGTTGGTTTTACTTTCAAAGTAGCCTTGGTCTGTAGACGTGATCTCAGACCCTGAAATCAATCCCTCTTACGGGAAGGCAGAGGGGAAAGCCAGGAAGAGGGGCCGGGAGCGTCCCAGGGCAGCAAGCGTCCAGCAGCCCCCAGGGTGTGAGCAGCGCCCTCACGTTTCCAAGGCACCTCCTCCTCAGCTGACCCCCAAGAGGTCCATCAGGAAGGCAGCCAGGCCAAACAGATGAGGAAACTGAGGTTAAGGCTTTTTGAAGTCTGTTGCTCCTTCTAATAGTACGCGAGGTGCATGTGGCTTTAAAGTTCTTCAGCTGTTTCATGGATGTCCCCTTCAGTACTCCCTGTAAGTTCATTTGTCTTGCTGGGGCTCTTCTCAGTCCACTCCCTAAAGAAATGGTGGGATGATGGAAGGAACCGATTGTAACCGCAGGGATCTAGGATCTGTTGAGCCATCATTCAGGTGTCATCTGGGCACTGCCTCATGACCTTGACATTTGAAACAAAGACACGCTCATGGGAAGAGGCAATTTCAGACTCTTCACAACTCACAGACACTTCCCTCGAAAAGCACATCTTAAACTCTTTGGGAAATGGCTAAATGAGAAGAGACAAAATCCTCTCCTGGAACTGAATCTGTGGGGTAGGGGTAGGTGTAGCAGCTCTATCACGAATCATACTAATTCTTCTCTAAAATTACACTTGACCCCTCCAAGCAGTCAATCCGATCGCATCCCTCTAGACCATGACTCAGCCCTTCTCAATGCTAAAAATGTCATTCTTCTCTCCGACAGCTTAAAACAAATTGATGTATTTATATCCTACCAATCTGTAAGTTCTCAGGGTGTGAATTGGTTGTTTACTTTGAAGAGCAGCTCACGGTAAGAATTGTGATTATGGTGGGTTTGCTGTGAGGGCTGACTGCGAAGAGCAGGCAGAGCTCCTGGGTTCACATCTGATAACCATTTCGCCAGAATTTGCAAGGGGAGAAGACACTCCTCGCCAGGGGTGATTCTGAGGGAGCTGAAGGCCCACCTCCTATGGCAGATAATCTCACATCTGTCTGTGCACTCGTCAAATGAGTGTGGATAATAGTGACTGGCTTCACCGAGCGCCCACTGAACGTCCCGGCCCTGTGCTAGGCCGTCTCCTGGAGGCAGGCATTTAATCCTCACAGCACAGTTTGAGGTGGCTGCTGGCTCCGTTCCAAGATACCAAGGTGGAGCCTGGAGCTCAGAGAGGCTGAACTGGGAAGCGTGGGACAAAGCCCCACCAGGCTCTGAGCCCCGGGCGCCCAGGTTCCCTGGCCACCTCATGCCCAGACACTGTAACCTTTGTAAGAAGCTCACAGGAACTGATTCTGCTCCTAAGATTGAGGTGCAGGAGGGTGGGGCCTCGTCTGGGTGCTTCCGGGCGGAGATGTTCACAGCAATGAACGTAAACAGACAAGGCCGTACTTGTACTTCTCCCCCAAGGGCGACACTCGAACAGCCTGACGAAGAACCATGTTTCACTTACTTCTCTACAAGCTGAGTCATATCCAGAGCTGAATTAACATAAAATATTGGAGTGGCTAGTTTCACTTTCACGCATGCATTTAAAGTCCCTGCACTCTGATTGGTGAAGAGTTGCCTTTTATTTTTCTCCCTCAGATGTTTTGTTCTCCCTCATTTAGGGGAAAAAATGGACCCATAACACTGAAAGTTTTATTTTTTAATAAAAGTGGATTTGTGACACGGGGCTTACGTGTGTTTACAACTGATGCTCGCAACAGTACAGTAATTTATATGTCGGAAAACAGAGCTGCCCCCAGAGGCTACAGGGCTGGCTAGGAATGTCACATTCTGCTTACAGAACGCCAGACCGGGCCCCCTTGGGTGGCATTGCTCACCCGGTCACAGGGCAGCCCAAGGACAGCCAGGGCACGCGCCGCGGGAGACGCCCGTCTGTCTGTGAAGAGACGCGCGTGCAGAACCGGGGCCTGAGCAGGACCCTGGGTTCAGCCCATCCGGAGCCCAGGGCCTCAGGGCCCCCAGGCAGGGCTGACAGGGAGTCCTGACTGTACACCAGGCTGGCGGCCGCCACGAGAGGGTCCCACCCTTCCTG
This sequence comes from Madoqua kirkii, assembly GCA_006408675.1. Lineage (NCBI taxonomy): Eukaryota > Metazoa > Chordata > Mammalia > Artiodactyla > Bovidae > Madoqua > Madoqua kirkii. Next base: position 3,939 of record SJYC01020162.1, on the reverse strand, counting down.
GTCTCGCTCCCTTCCCTGCACAGCCATGGCAGAGCTCTGGGAACGTGCGCGATGCCAGACGCCTGCCCACAAGGGCTGTTTGGTGGTTGAATAGCGTCCCCCTAAATTCACGGCCACCCAGAACCTCAGAATGTGACCTCACTTGGAACCAGGATCTTTGAAGATGTCATTAAGATAAGTCGTCCGGGCTCAGAGTGGGCTCCGCAACAGTGACAAGTGTCTTCAAAAGGCGAGACGCTGCGGGAGACACCCCGAAGAAGGCCGTGAGGCTTCCCAGGTGGCTCAGCGGTAAAGAATCCCCTACCGATGCGGAAGACGTGGGTTCCATCCCTGGATTGGGAAGATCTCCCGGAGAAGGGAAAGGCAATCCCCTCCAGTATTCTCGCCTGGGAAATCCCTGGAAGAGGTGCCTAGCTGGCTACAGTCCATGGGGGCACCTAAGAGTCGGACACAGCTTAGCGACAGAGATTGTGGAGTGATCTGTCCCTGGGCCAAGGAACACAGGAGCCCCCAGAAGCTTGCAGAGGCGAGGAAGCATCTCCCCCAGAGCCAGTGGAGGGGGTGGGTCCTGCCGGCGCCCTGAGTTTGCACTTCCGTTCTTCAGAACTGGGAGAGAAGTTTCGGTTGCTCTCGCCACCCACCCGGCTGGTGAAACTTCGTTACAGTCCCCTCAGGAGGCTGATGCAGGTGATGAGGCGGTCACACCACCTGAACAGGCGCAAGCAAGCGGGCTGTCCCCCCCACTCAGAGGCCGCAGAGGGGGACGGCGGGGCTGGGCAGGCTTCCCCGGCGTGCAGCCAGTGTGGAAACCAGGCGGCCTGTGGCCCAGGCCAGAGCAGCAGGCAATTCCAACGGGCTGACAAGTTTCTACACTACCTCAGCTCTCCCATTGAGGGAGAAAGCACGTTCATTAAAGTGTGAGCAGCGAAGCGCGTCCTGATCAGAGATGTGCTGAGCACAGGAGGGCCGGGCAGATGGGCCCCCAGCATCCACTTCTTCACCAAACACCTGTTACTAGGCAGGCAGGTGCTTGCTCGGCCCTGGGAACGTAAACCTGCCTGGGGATGCAGGCTCCAGGCCTGTACGCAGCAGGTACTCAGTCAGCTTCAGCCAAATGGATTTATAAATGAGTGGCTGATCGAGCCGAGTAGAGGAACCCAGACCTAAACATCTAAACGCAGTCAGGGTGGAAAAGGGATCTGAGCTTCAGAGAAGAGAGCAGTCCATTCCATCTGTGAGCAATCTGGTAAGGCTGCCTGGAGGCAGTGGCACCTGGTCCAAGCCTGAAAAATTGAGTAGTTTTAAGGACTGGAGGAGGCCACAAAGCAATAGATGTATGTATACCCAGAAGCAGGGATGATGTTTCTGAGAAGGCTGTACAAGGCCAAATATAATCAGACCCTAGGACACTGAGGCTTTTTTATTATTTCAGAAGGGAACACCAGATACATGTCCCAGAAGGGAGTCCTGGCGGGAGGTGGGCTGAGGGCATAGCTCGGGGCTTATTTGTCCCGGAGTAGCTGTTGTGGTCCGTGCACGGGTTGGAAAAGAATGTCCGGACATGAGGCAGATTGAGAGGAGAATCAAGTTTATTCGAGAGGGAGAAGCTGTTAGAACATGGGCCGGCTCAAGGGAGAGCCGAAGCCTTTGGCCGGCTGGTGGCTAATATTCATAGCCTCGATACAGAGAAAATTCCTGGAGGACTGGGGGCTTGAAGGGATTGGTTAGGACGCTACAGGGCGGGTAATACGGGGTCAGGGAACTGGCAGGTTTATAGTGGAGGCCCATGGCACCGGTTGCTATGGGGCTCGGTCAGTTCCAGAGACTTTTATCCTGTGACCTTGGCGCAGGGCTCCACCGTAGCCTCAGCTCAGGACCAGGCCTGTGTAAGGGAGGTGTCGTCCCCCTGGGGTCACTCGAGCCCACTGGGCTTGCCCCACCTTCATCAGGGCTGCAGTCACGTGGATAAATAAACCAAATCAGGGATTTCTGGGCCGGCAGGGGTTTGGGGGTGAAGTATGATGTGGCATGCTTCTACCTGCAGCCAGAGCAAGTGGGGCCTTCCTCCACCCCACGTGGGTCAGGGCACTCGGGGAGGCCTGGACTCAGCTCAGGGATGTACCCACAGAGTTCCTCCATGCGGGCCGTGTCTCCACCCGTCACTCAGCACTTCCTAGGTAAGGGTTTGCTGGGGGGGTGGGGGGGAAGGGGAGGGAGTCTGCTTTTGCTCCAGTGCTCCGAGCTCCAACGTCAGGGGAAATTTTAACCCATCAAGAGAATATGCAAAGACACTCAGCAGCTGTCAACAAAAAAAATTAATCAGCAGTAGATCTAAGGAAGAAATGGAAAATTTTATTCCAGCCTACCTGAAGACTGTAACCCAGGAGACAGTCTTTCAGAAAGCTCTGAGGACCTTTCGGCCTGTTAGAGGGCAAAGCCCAGTTATTAAGTTTTTGGACAAAGATTTATACATCAAATGACTTGTTACTGACAGCTTACCCAGCCCAGATCTGCACACACAAAGCAAACTGTGGGTTACGGTTCTCATGACCTCTTACAAGATTAAGTATCAAGATTATCTCCTTAAGAGTTGTAGCCCTTGATGAGATTAAAAAGGAATGTTCTGTCCTTAGGAGGTCTGTTGAGTGCTCCAGCACAGTCCACACAAAAGTGGGGGAGGAGGCCCAAACAGGCAAAGGATTTTGTTTAGATCTTTCTCATCTTGCCATAAAATATGATTTTTATTTCTTTGCATCTATTGACATCTTGAAAAGGATATTTTTTAAGGTAAAATAATGACTCTCATACACCTATAAAATGAACACCTGCCAAATAGCTTACTTAGCTCATTAATTAATGAGCGAACCAGTAAAATGTTACCAGTGGTTTAAAGGAGAATTGAAAGAATCACAAAAAAGAACTCTGAAATGAATTTCCAGACAGGTGCAAAACCCATCTGTCCACTGGGCTGTAATAAATTGCTTTCCAGGAGTTGCACTTCATTTGCATTTCGATGGACAGGAATTATTTGCATCGTTATCAGTGTTTTACAACTTTCCTGAGCTGTAAAAAAAGGACAAAGGCAGAGATAACTGAAGGGTGTGCTGGTCTGGCCACTTAGCCTCTTCTTTATTTCCCTGACAAGCCGGGCCCATGCACTTTGCCTTTTCCGCGGGTAGACCTGGCATTTCTGAGCGTTTCTGGGCGTTTCTGAGCCAGGCCTTCCTCTGGACACCAGCCTGTGCCTTCCACCAGCCACGGTCCTCACTCCACCAACGGCCCCCCTCTCTCCTGTGGCGTCACCACTTTAGTGACGGCTTTGGGATTATTCCCAGCTTCGAGAAAACAAGCTGTTCCGTCTCTTGTCTGAAAAAAAAAAAAAAGAAGAGAAGACATTTTTAAAGGAAAGAAAAACCCCTGATCCCATTTCTTCTGAAAGTTACCACTCTGTCTCTGCTCCTCTTTATAGTAAAACTCTGACAAGTTCTCCACACCCTCCCCTCTGCCCCCCTCTCTTCCCGTGATCTCTTAAGCCCACTCATCTGGGCCCACCACTCCTCTGAAGAGGCTTGAATTCGTCTACTCCAGTCACCATCACAAAGCACATCAGGTTAGGGGGCTTAAACAACAGAAGCGTATTTCTCAGCAGTTCTGGAGGCGGAAGGCCGAGACCAAGGTGGCCGCAGGGCCGGTATCTCCCGAGGCTCCTCTCCTGGGCGTACGGATCGCTGGCTTCCCCCTGTGGCCTCACATGGTCTGTGTCCTAATCTCCACCTCTTATAAAGACACCAGTCCTGCTGGGTAGGGCCACCTCTAGCGACCTCGCTGCATCATAATTACCCCCCTTTAAACTCCCTTCTCTAAACGCAGTCACATTTGGCAGTCCTGGAGTAGGGCTTCAACATGGAACTGGGGCGGGGGCGGGGGGGGGGGGGGAGA
>SJYC01020161.1:0-53133 GCA_006408675.1 Madoqua kirkii | reverse complement strand
GGGAGAGGGAGGGCTGCCAGCGGTTGGCAGCCCGCCCCGCCCTGGGCTGGCATTCCCCAACGGTGTGAAGACAAGGGGGAAGGGTGCAGCGGCCATTAAAACAGGCTGGTGGGTCACAAGTGGCTTAAACCATTCAGTTCAGGGGATCATCCCAGAGGAGTGTGTTGTGCTCCCCTCAACTAAGGTGGAGCAATCCCAGGCCCCGGTGGCCCTCTTGGAGCAGAGGGAAGGAAGACATTTGGCCCTGAGTGTGTCCTGGGCATCTTGCCCTGTCCCCTCTCAGTCACCTCACCGTGGCCCCAGGCCGTGGCCTCATCTCCCAGGGCAGGCTGCTGAGGCTGGGCCAGGCCAAGTGACACGCCCAAGGGGCATGAGAAGCAACAATTCGAACCCAAGACTCTCTGACCCCACACCTGCAGTCTTCCCCCAAGAGACGAGCAGGCCTCAGAGCAGCGTCTGGGTCAAGGGCGTCTGATCTGCCTGGTGTCTCTTCTTGTCCTCGGCCCCACCACCACCCCCCGCCCACTCTAGAGCTGAATGGCCGAGCCCTGACATTCAGGTTGAACTGCAGGGCACCAGTGTCAACAGAGGTTCACACTTCACCAGGGGAGTCCGGCCACCGTCACTGTGGAGAAAGTTAATCTCTGGGCAGCCTGCTCTTGTCCACGACAATGCAACCCACTCAGCTGGGCTGTGCTGAGTCACTTCAGTTGTGTCGGACTCTCTGCAGCCCTGTGGACTGCAGCCCGGCAGGCCCCTCTGTCTAGGCTCCTGCAGCCTCTGGCTTCTCCAGGCAAAGATACTGGAGTGGGTTGCCACGCCCTCCTCCAGGGGACCTTCCCCACCCAGACTCTGGACCAGTTAACCTTGCAGGTCCAGAGCACCCAACACGAGATTTGGGAACACTGGCAGCAACAGCCATAATCCCATCCAGAAAAAGGGGAAGATGCAAAAGAAAGAAAAACAGCCCGAGGAAACCCACAACCGTGGGGCAGCCTCTCCCGAGAGGGTGGATCCATCCTGGCGCGCTTGGCACTCAGGGAGCAAACAAGGGGCTTCCAGGGCCACCCCAGGGAGTCCTGATGAAGCACCTTCAACCAGTGAGGCCACGGGCCGCCCAGGTGGGTGTCTGTGTCCCGTGAGAGATGCAAAGTGGCCCTCAGATGTGGCTGGATGATGGCCAGGCACACCCTCCCTCCAGTCTCTCAGTTCAGGTCCAAGACGGGCACTATGTGCTGCTGTATGCCGGCCTCATGTGAAGGACCCAAGTGTATTTGGACAACGAATCCCTTGAGCTCGTTTCTAGTTACTATGGGACCAGAGAGTTGCCAAAGGCAGAAGGGAGGGGGTCGGTCTTAACCTCTGACAGGTCTGTAGGGTCCCCTGTTCCCACCTGGCCTCGGCCCTGCTCACCGTCGATGCGTGATGCTGCCCCCTGCTGGCCACAAGAGACAAGACAGTCATGAAATCGTCCAAAACTGAGCTTCACAAAATCTGGGTGCCCCTGAATGACCCACCAGGCAGGCAGAAAGATGCCCACTCGTGGGCAAGAGAGACCATCTTCATGGGAGCAGGAGACACGTAGGTTGGTTTCACTCAAAAGCCAGTTCATCACCACCATTTAAAAGATGACTTGAAACTCCCCAAATTGCCCCCCGGGGCGAGCAATTGTTTTAAAGCCAAGATGGAATCACCAGGAACATCTATAAAGGGAATCGAGACAGGCCCAGGCAAGCCATCACAGGAAGATCGTGGGCAGCTTCCCTCTGTAGACTGTCCGCGCGGGGCCAGCTCTGCCTGCCAACCTCCAGCCTCTGTTTGGCGTCTTGAGACCTGTTTAAGATGCTGATGTGGCAATGTGGTCTTCCTGTTGCAGAGACAGGCTGAGTAAAGGAGGGAAATAAAGAGAAGTAAGAGAGAAATGTACCCACGAGGGATGGTCATCAGTGAATGAGAAAGTTCAGCAGTTTTCTGGAAGACAAGAAAGTGGATGGGGCCACACGGAGCCATGAAATGAAGCAGGGGAGTAATGAAGGAGACAGGATTCAGAGGAGCAGGAGAGCCCCGGGCCTTGGAGAGAGTGGGTGGCTGGAGCAAGAAGGGGACTGGGCAGGCGAGGGTTATGAAACATCCGCCCTGCGGACACTGGGCCCTCAGGATGGAGGGAATAGCCCCAGAATAGCCTGCCTCCAACAGGGACTCGGGGCACCTGGGCGCCTCCCACCCACCCCCAAAGGAAACCCAGCTGTTGGCATGCCCCAACTGGTGTTAAGAGACCTCCCCCCCATTCAGGGAACCAACGCAGGGAAGAAAAAGAACATACCTGTCCCTCACCGGGGGAGGCAAAGAGGTTAAGTCAATTAAATCCTCAGGGACCCCAGCAAGGACAGTAGCCACTCCCCAGCTGGACAAGTGACCGACCAGAGGAGGAAGCGTACCATCTAGGCTTCCGGCCACGCAACACCTCAGGCAGGGGCTGTAGAGAAAGGTCGTCCAGGAGCGCGCAGGACGGGAGGTGGGGTGTGGGGCGTGTGTCAGGAGACAGCTGCTCTTCAGCCGAAGCTCTTCCGTTCAGCTTGGTTTATAACTGAGCCCCTCCGTTATGGTGAAATCGTTTTTATATGTTTTAAAAATTATATATATATATAAAAAAAAACAGAACATCTTCACAAGCCTGAGGAGGGCCGGCATGCCAATCACAAAGTAAACACCAGCTTTCCGTGAGCTCTCCACCATCGCCAACTCCTTCCTGGTAAACGAGGTCCTGTGCCAATTTGGAGAGAAAAGAGGGAGAAAGGCTGAGCAGAGGAGCAGGAAAAAAACATTTATAACTGGGGGTATCACTGTATATTTATTTAAAAAACAACAAAAATGGGCATTGCTGGCCCTGAGGGTTTACAGGGTGAGTGTCCAAAAACGACATCTCCATGAATGCACACGGAATCCAGAGGTGCTTCTAAGATGTATTCTGGAACTTTCTTTATACCACGGGAGCTAAAGCAGGCCTGCTAGGAGCCAGGCTGCACGGCAGCAGGTGAGCAGCGGACAAGTCTCCGTTGCTCCCCATCGCTCAAGTTACAGCCTGAACCAAACCCCCTACCTCACCCCATCTGCGCAAAAATTGTCTTCTACGAAGCCAGACCCTGGTCCCAAAAAGATTGGGGCCCACTGGGCTAAAGAATAGATCCCCCGCACTAAGGGGCACCAAAAGGGAAGAAAAATTACACACTCATAAGTCAAAATTCTGTGTTCTGTTTCTATTATAAAGGAAAGCTCTTTAAAAAAAAAAAAAAAAAAGTAAGAACTTTTGCTACCAATTCCCGTGTGAGTCCTCTAGCTGAGCAAGTCTGCAGGTCTGTAGGAGCTGCTGCCTTTATTATAATCAAAGCATCTCATTTAATTAGACAAGAATTAGGTAAGTGAGAACAGAGGTGCAGGAAATGTTCCTGCTAGTTGCCTTTCCTGCACAGGCCTGCATCCTGTTATTAGGCTTTCAGCTACGTTCACACCAGTCATAAAATGACCTTGACTCCAGGCCTGTGAAACAGAGAGGTGAAACCATCCCTTTTCTTCTTGGCCCGGCCTGCGCTGTCAGGTAGGAGCCCCGGGGGGAGAAGCACCCCCAGGTGAGCCCGCCTCCAGCACGGGGCGTCCCTAACCCGAGGCTGATGTCCGCCCTGGTAGGGGGCCTGGGGCCATGGTTGGTCAGCAGGGCCAGTGGCTGGGAGGTGAGCTGGACCCGATGCAGAGGGCAGTGGGCTGGTGGTGCCCACTCTCGGTGTCACAGGTATAAGCTGCACGAGCTTCTGAGAGTAGTGGCTGCAGCCTCCCCGCTGCCTTCCAAATCTGACGCAAGGTCCTCTCACATCCGCCTTTAACTCGAAGTCACTCAGAGGAAGAGTCTGGGGAACGGGGTGGCCAGCCTTAGCCAGTCTGGCGGTGCACCGTCGGGACACTGCCTGGCCGTCCTGTGGCTGAGCGCCCCCCACCTCAGAGACAGCTCTCCCGGCTCGGCGGCTGCTGCTGACCCCGAGCGGCAGAGGCCCGTCCCGTGGCGAGAGGCAGTCCACGGAGGCAAGTCCCTGGGACTCTGGGACTGGCTCACGGGCTCCAGGCTGGTAGGAGCCCCAAAGCCCCTCAGATCCCACCTCACTTGACATTCAGGCCCCGGGCTGTGTCATGGTTTCAGGAACAACTGCCCGCAGGGCGAGTTCTGCACCGGAGCTTGGTCCCGAGTTCCTGGGATGACCTCCTGCAGACAGCTGGTGACGGCATCCTGTCTCCCCACACCTCGGGGGCATCCTGAGCTCGATTCTCCCAAGCTTTGCTGCCCCCCTGGGTGACCTCACCTGCACCGCAGCTATCCAGCACAGCCCGAGAAAGGCCCTTCTGCTTAGGGATGGCACCTGGGCACGTGCCAGGCCTGAGCGGGCATCGGGCAGCCTCCCGGACCAAGCTCTTCACCTGCAGGTGACTCTGCACCTGCAAAATGATGTGCAGACTTCAGTGAAAAGCAAAGAAGCATAGACTTCTGTCTTACATGGCGTCCAAGTCGCCCCACAACTGTCATAAATAAAACTTCCCTGGCCACCTTCCAAACCTCCTTTTTAAAACTATAATATTTATTAATATCTCTTAGTATTTAAAGGAAATTCAAAATTCACCTACCTACTGACATTTAATAATAAAAGTAAATAAAAATGATAAAATATATATATGGTAAAGGAAAATATAGAAAAGTAAAAAATATATACACACATGCATATGTAAGATTTGGAGAAGATACAAAGTTTAGAGGGGTGTACGTTAGTCACCTGCCATAGAAATAGTGCTGTGTAACAATTAATCTGTCAGTCTTAGCGGCTTGCAGTGACACTCTTCTCCTGACGGTTCTGCAAGTTGGCTGGAGCAGCCCTTTGTCAGTCTGTGGGTCTCCAGGTCTCTCTAACGAGGACCAGTGATCATTCAGAGCATGTGCTTGTCACACCAGCATCAGAAGTACAAGATGTCAAGCCAAAGCCCGAAAGCCCACGTAAAGCCCATTTGTACATTTGCTCGCATTTTATTGGCTAAAGCAAATCACATGGCCAAACCCAAACAGGGACGTCTCCTTCACCCCCAAGGGAAGAGGGAGGGAACGGAATATTTACTGAACCACAGTTCAGTCTCACAGGAACAAAGTTAAGAAATTAAGTAAAATCTTCCTTCCCACTCCCATACTGAAACACACAGGTGTGGTGCAAATATCCACATGCAACCTCATATGCTTATTTTTAAATACAAAAAGGAGTCTTTTTGTACACATGCTATTTGTTCCTTTTAAAGAACTTTTCAGTAGAATTCCTCTATTGATTTGTTTAATAAATACTCATCCAGCACTTGCTCTGTGCCAGACGCTGCTTTATAAATATAATTCAAATACTGGTGCAGAAATATCCTGGGGCATGTTATCTGGAGAAACTTGAGGATGTGCTTTTAGGATATCTGCTCAAAAGTGGGATTGCTGTGAGTCTTTTTAATGCTTGTAATTATTCCCTAATTGTCTTCTGGAAAGCGTGCACTGATTTACGCCCCCACCCACTGGGTAGAAAAGTGTCTGCTTCTGCATCATCGCCGGCCCTCGGGCACCACAGTTTTCCACTTTTGTTAATCTGATAACCGCACAACACACTTCACTGTTGTTTGGTTTAGATTTCCTTCATTAAGAGTGAGGCCGGGCAGCTTTCCCACATTTATTGGCCATTTGTATTTATTTTTCAGTAAATTGCCCGTTCACATCCTTTGCCCATTTTTCTATTGGGTTATTTTTTCTTATTGATTTATGTGAACTCCGTGAGGCTGGGAAATTGGCCTGTCACATTTGTCTGCCACAGATGTTGCAAATATGTTTTCCCAGATTTTTATCTGTCTCTTGACTCTGTTATGGTGTAGTCTATCAAACAGAAGTCTTATTTTATGTAGCTCAATTTATTGATTCTTTCCTTTCTGAGTTCTAAGTGATTTTTTTTCATGCATCTTCTTCTGTAATTTTTAGGCCTTTCTTGTTTTTAACTTTTTATTCTAAAACAATCAATCATAGATTCATAGGCAGCTGCAAGGACAGAGCAGAGAGGTCCCTGTCATCTCCATCTCCCATCTCCCCTCTGTTGTCAGACCCATCTTCCTTTCCCCCATCACCTCTAAGCCGGCATAACCTCTGATCTGTTCTCTATCTCCAGTTTTGTCCTTGCAAAAACTTTACATAAGTGAAATCATACAGTATGTGAAGTCTTGAGGTTGGCTTTTTTCACTCAACATAATAGCCTTGAGAACTTCATAATGCCTGTATCAAGAGTTCATTCCTCTTTATTGCTGAGTAGTATTCCTTGGTATGGCTGTTCCACAGTTTAACTGATTACCCACCTATCATAGGGCATTTGGGTTTCTTCCAGCTTGGGGCTGTTATAAACAAAGCTTCTGTGAACAATCGGGCTCCTCTGTGGACATGTCTGATTTCTCTGGGGTAAATACGAGGAGTGCAATTGCCTGGTCGTAGGCTAAGCGCATGCTTGATTTTTTTGAAAACCGCCAGATTTTCTTCCAGTGCAGCTGTCTTCTAATGTATTCTGCCAGTCTCTTTTAATTGGTATATTTAGACCATTTACACTTAATGCAGCTACTGATAGGTTAGTGCTAAAGTCTGACATTTTAGTTTTTGGGTTTTGTTCATTCTCTCTGTTTCTCATTTCTTTGTGTGTGTGTGTGTTTGTTGTTGTTTGTTTGTTTTTTGCCTTCCTGTAAGTTACTTGAACATTTTTGAGAATTCCATTTTGATTTGTAAATAGCATTTTTGAATGTGTCTTTCTCTATACTTTTTTAGGAATCTTATTATACATCCATATCAGATCATAGTCTACTGATGTCAACATTCAATCGGTTCAAATGAAGTATGGAACCCTTACTTCCCTTAATGTCCCTTTACATTCTCTACTTATAATTGTCATAAATATGTCCTCTACATATATTGAGTACTTCATCAGAAAGTATTATAATTTTTGCTTTATCATCAAACATCATTTAGAACACTCAAGAGAAAGGAGTCTATGTATTTACCCAAAGTTTTACTCTTTCTATTGTCTTTTCTTCCTTCCTGGTATTTCAAGTTTCCTTTATCATTTTATTTAAATTTTCTTTAGCCATTCTTTAACGATAGGTCAGCTAGTGACAAATTCTCTTCGTTTTCCTTCAGCTGAGATGTTCTTAATTTCCCTTTCATTACTGAAGAATATTTTCATGGAATTCTGGATTGACAGTTATTTTCTGTAAGCTTTTGAGAAATAATGTGCTGTTCTGGTTTTTCATAAGAAAACTACTGTAATTCTAATTATTTTCCTCATACACGTAAGGTGTTGTTTTACTGCATTCAAGATAGTTTATTTACCTTTAGTTCTTAGAAATTCTATTTTGATGTGTCTTGACATGAATTTTTGTGTGTGCAACCTGTCTGGGGTTTAATTTGTTTCTTGCATCCATAGATGTGTGTCTCTTGTCAGAGCTGGGGAGTTTTCAGCCCTTATTTCTTTGAATAATTTTTCAGCCCAATCCTTTCTTCCCTGTCCTCGCAGAACGTCTATGAGGTGAATGTTAGCTCTTCGGTCATCATCCCTCTGTTTCCCAAGGTTCTGTTTTCATGGTTGCTGCTGTTGTTTTTCAAGTCTAGTTTCTCTCTGTTGTTCAAACCAGGTCATTTCTATCGTTCTCTCATCAGAATTCACTGATCTTTTCCTCTGTCCCATCGTTTTGCTGTTGAACTTCTCCATCAAGCTTTTGTTTTGATTATTATATTTTTCCGTTATAAATGTTCCATTTGGTCCTTTTTTATTATTATTAATGTATTCTGTCTCTCTGCTGGGACTTTCTATTTCTTTGCTAAGATGTCTTCTGTTTTCATTTGTTTCACAGACATTCATTATGGCTTGTGAGGCATTTTTAAAGTATAGACGGTTTGTAGTGTGTTAATTTCTGCTATACAGCAGAGTGACTCAGTTACACACAAACATTCTTTTGCACGTTCTTTTCCATTATGTTTTATCACGGGATATTGAATGCCGTTCCCTGTGCTGGACAGTAGGACCTGGCTGTTTATCCATCTTACATATCATAGTTGGCACCTGCTGATTCCAAATTCCCCTTGGCAAGCGCGAGTCTGTTCTCTGCGTCTGATGACTGTTTCTGTTTTGTAGATAAGTTCATGTGTGTCATGTTTGAGAGTCCACATACGAGTGAGATCATATGGTAGTTGCCTTTCTCTTCCTGGCTTACGTCCCATTTTTATGACGGCTGCCTTAAAATCTTAGCTGATTCTAACATCTGTGCCATCTCAGCGCTGGTGTCTTGATTGCCTTATCTCGTTGAAGTTGAGATATTCCTGGATTTTGGTATGATAAGTGATTTTTTTTTTCCTGTGGAAATCTGGATATTTTTGGTATTGTGTTTTGAGACTCTTGGGTATTATTTAAATCTTCTGTTTGCCAGGCCTCCTCGGACATGACTCTGGAAGGGGAAGGAGTTGGTGCCACTCCATTACTTTAAGGTGAGGGTGGAAGTTCAGGTTCCCCTCCAGACCTCCCCTGACAGCACCCCAGCAGGGATGGGGACGGGCCGCTTGTTACCACTGTGTGACGCTCACCCCCAGCACACAGTCTTCACCAGACCCACAGAGGGAGGGGGTCTCATTACCACCAGTAGGGATGAAAGTCCCTTCTAGGGGCTTCTCTCCACCCCAGGGGACGGGGCTGGAGCGTCTCGCTACAGCCCAGCAGGCCCCTGGCTCAGCCTTTGCCGGCAGGGTGGGGTGGGGCTGCAGTGCTTTCTGCAGTGTCTGCCAGGATTATAGCGGTTATTGCCTAAAACTTCCCGCTGTGCTAGGCTGCCCCTCTCCTAGCTCTTTTGTCTAGAGAGAGAACAGCTTTTTCCCAGGGTGTTTTTATCTGCACCTGTTGGCATTTCTAGGTTGCTGGCCTCTCCAGCACCCAGTCTGGGATTTCTGAGGCCACAAGAAAACAGGTTAACTCTCCACCATACCATTCTCGCCACCTTTCATCGGCTTCTCAGGTTTGTTTTCCATGTAGCATTCAAGTGTTTTAGCTGTATTTATTACAAATAAGAAAATGTATGTCTGTTCCATTCCAGAAACTGTGGCTTTTTTTTTTTCTAGATAACACATCTAAGCCGCTGATCCACATAGAATTCATTTTCACATAAGGAGGGTTGTCAGGGACTCCAGCTTCATTTTTCCAGACCAAGTTATTGTAATTCCATTTATTAGAGAGTCTCACTCTCCCCATGCACATTTCCACACAGAGGCCGGGTTGTCGCTGAACTTATTCTGTTCCATTAACCTGCGTGCCTCCTGAGCACCAGCTGTTCTATCTATTGAAGCATCACATGGAGGTGATATTTTCTGGAGCTCATGACATTCTTCTTCTTCTGCCCAAGGGACCCGAGAGCCCATCTATGCAGACCCTCTCTGCACACTCTCTGAAAAAAATCACTGTATTCATCTCCTGTGGCTGCCATAACAAAGTCCCACTAACCTGGTCACTTAAAACAGCAGAAATAAACTTTGCTTGGTTTGGGGGCCATGCGTCCAGAGTGAGGTGTCAGCAGGGCGGGCTCCTTCCTGGGGGCTCTGAAGTGGCCTCTGCTCCGTGCCTCGCTGCGGCTTCGGGAGGCCGCCAGCCATCCCTGGCCTGCGGCTGCCTCACTGCAGTCTCCGTTTCCGTGGCCACATGGCCGCATCCGTCTGCGTCTATCTCTCCTCCTCTCATGCTAGGGAGCCCAGTCACAGTGGATGAAGCCCCTACTCCAGTGACCTCAACTGTTCACGTCTGCAATGACTGGATTCCCAAATAAGGTCTCATCCTGAGGTTTGGGGAAGGACATGAACACGGACGAGACCCTGTTGGTCCTATTACAGTCTCTACCAGGCCACGTTTGCCAAGACCCCTCCCCCTGGGCCTCTCTTCCACCCCCAGGTGGTGGTCACTCTATACCGAAGAAGCCCACCAAACGGTCTCCCCCAGCCTGCTCACTCCCTGCTACATCCCAAAGGGGCCTTCTTAGGTGTGCAAGAGGGATGGCCCGTTGGCGGTTCACTCATGGGGACTCCTTGGTCCGCACAGCTGGTCACAGTTCCTGGAGGGTAGGATCCTGGACAAATGGGCACCAGCAGCGGGCATGGTCAGGAGCTCCCTTGTCAGGGCAGAGGGGTCCCCGGCTCTCAGAAGTGCTGCACATTAAAGGCAGACGTCCCTGGAAATGCCTTTCTGCTTGCCACCTTGTTCAGAACTCATGGAATCCTAATCATCAGAGAGGCCACTCTGTGTTGAAAACCAACTCAACATCAGGTACATCACACAGACTGTTCCTCCTCCTCAAGAAAGCCACGTGACAGATATGTTGCTCCCACTTTACAGAAGAGGAAACCGAGGCCTGGAGGGAGTTAAGTAACCTGCCACAGTCCCACGTGAGGAAGATGCAGACAGATCTGAACCAGCTCTGCCTGGTTCCTTGTCCCCCTCCAGATGCCCATCGGGACTTTGAGGGCTAGTCTGGGCTTCCTCAGTGGCTCAGCGGTCAAGAGAGTGCCTGCAAGGCAGGAGATGTGGCAGGAGCTGCGGGTTCGATTCCTGGGTCAGGAAGAGCCTCTGGAGAAGGAAATGGCAACCCACACCAGTATTCCTGCCTGGGAAACCCCGTGGGAAGCCCATGGGTGGCAAAATGGTCAGACAGGACTTAGCGACTCAACTAGCTGCTTTGCTGGGTCCGCCCTATATTGTTTATTGCACACAAGGTCATCTGGCACAACCTTGAGACAAGAAGTTCTGGTCAGCGACCTTCACCTTCAAACAATGGAACCCAGAAGAAGTTAAGGGAATTTGTCCCACCAACATGAGGGAAAGGAGTGTCTTAACCACAATGTTACATTGATAGAGATCAGAGTTGTAATATCCTCCCTCCTCAGTTTGGGGGGTTTCCATTTAAGCTGTTTTGTCCCCTTTGTTTTTCAGAACCATTAGCACTAGATGGAGGCCCTACTGGGACTTTCCCAGCCATCGGCGTGGGTGAGTGTCACCATCAGTCCCGGACAGGGAGCAAAATGCCCCCCATCACTGCCCCCACGTGACCAGCCCTCCTCGGTCTCTAAAGAAGAGACCAAGAATCTTGGTGCCTCAGAGGGAGGCCTGGGTGTCAGACTCCAGGGTTCAAATCCAGGCTCTGCTACCTGCCAGCACGGTGAGCGTGCGCAGGCAAGAAATTTAACTTCTTTGAGTCTCCGTGCACCACTGACGACATGGGCAGTGACGGCGGGCACTCCGAGGGCCTGGCATCGACTAGCATCCAGCACAGGGTCCGGCCGTGGACCGGCCCGCATCAACGCACGCTGCCAGCATTGCCGACGTGGCGCTCACTCTCGTTCCCATTGTTCAGGCTCACCCTCGCCACTACTGTTTCTGCCACTTAAGCAGGACCATGACTGCTTGCTAGTCTAAGATACAAGAGCCTCCGACTCCAAGGACCAACCCGGAACAGGACGTGTTTGCCATAATTTAGACCAGCATTGCCGTGAGGAGCTGAGTTGTGATCATCAGCTTGTGAGCGGGGCGTGTGTCCAGTAATGACCGCTCGACACTTACACCACGGACAAAGCCTCCCTGTGTCCACTGGAGCGTGAGGCCTTTACTGCATCCCTGGAAGAGGCTGGCGAGGCAACTGTCAGCCACGCGGGCCAGCTGCAGTGAGGACTCTCCTGAGGCCACACGAGTGCACAGAGCAGAACCGGGCTCCGTCCACGAAAGTCCTTATCTTGGACTTTGCCGCTTCCTACTCCTCCGTGCCCGTGCAGAAGAATCGGGGACCCGTTCTCTCCTTAATCCTTGGTTCCCCTGTTCTGATACTTCCTGGGGAGAGCTTATGTAGACTTTGGGGGGTTTTTTTGGTTTGTTATTGATTTGCTTTTCCTTTGGTCACCTATCACTCAATTTCATGAGAAGACTTTGGCTAGAAGTTCAGGGAGGGGGCTGTGCAAGTCTTGCCTTATGCCCATCACCAGAGGGGGACGTTGCCCGCAGCGTGCCCGGCCTCCCTCTAGCCTGAAGCAGCACCCTGTCCCTCAAAAGTACTCTCCTCCACATCGCCATCCATCCGTATGTCAGGGAAGGACTGTCAGCTGAGGGCCCTCGCTCTGGGCCTCCCACTCCTGGATTCAGATGCACGTGGGTGGATGGATGGATGGATTTGGCTATATGGTCAGACTACCATCACCCAAAACAATTCACAACTTTGTTGCTTTCACCAAGTTGTAATGACCATTCACAGTGGGCTTTCTTCCTGGGAAACACAGCTGAGAGGAGCCCGGAAGTCCCCTGCCCTCGTGGAGACATAGACAATAGACTCCAAACAAGAAACTTGGGAAGATATGAGGCGTGAGGCGCATGTGCAGGGTATGGATATAAGGCAGCATCAGGGAAGGTGACCCCACTGTAGATGGGGGTGTCAGGGAAGGTCAACATTAAGACAGCCTCCAGCGCTTCCTTGGTGGCTCCCTTGCCAGTAAAGTTCAGCAGACACGAGTTCAGTCCCTAGTCTGGGAAGATCCCACATGCTGTGGAGCAACTGAGCCTGTGTCTGACAGCTATTGAGCCCGTGCTCTGGAGCCTGGGAGTTGCAGTTACTGAGTCCAGGCATCGCAACTACTGAAGCCCATCTGTGTTCAAGCCCGTGCTCCGTGCAGGCAGAGACGCCGCTGCAGTGACAAACCTGCACTCCACAACCAGAGGGCAGCCCCACTTGCCGCAGCAAGAGAAAAGCCCACACGCAGTGCAGACCCAGCCCGGCCAAGAGAAATCAACAAATGGAAAAAAATGGACGCCATCCATGATGCAAACGGGACTAAGGAGCCCGTCATGCAGACGCCAAGGACATGAACACTCCAGACAGTGAGAACCACCTGTGCAAAGGTCCTGAGGCAGGAATGGGCTCGCCATCATTGGTGCTGAGATAGGTGTGCGGGAAAACCCGACCCCAGAAGGCAGGAGGCTGGCTTCTAAGACCATCCCTTGCTGAGCTATCGTTGAGCAGGCCGCTACCCCGCCAAGCCCCACACAGCCCAGACAGGGAATCTGGACTCTGCCCACATGCCTAGGTCACTGAGCATCGGAACTCCCCAGAGTCCCACGCTAGGCAGGCATCTTGGTTGGGTGACAGCGGTGGGACCCGCCGGGTCCTTTGTGGCCCGGGCACATTTCTGCACGTCATAATCTGCAGGGACTCCTGCCTGTGAGCTCTTCCCCGTCATGTACGGAGACCCCGTGGGTTAGGGGTTCTGCCCCCTTCCCTGGTCAGCTCAGGGCAGCCCAGCCTGCCTCTGCAGCCCCTCCCACCGCCACCACCATAAGGAAACTGCCCCCGTGAGCTGCCATTTCTACCTTTTAGGAGCACATTCGGAGGAGACCTCCCATCTCAGTCAGATATCCTGCTTAATGGAGCATCACATCCGTACCTTCCACACATCTCCCTTTCTCAAAGAATTATAAAGCAATCAAGTGCATTTGGCACGAAAACCTCAGTGACCATATTTAATCTGGCTCCAACAAACACAGAGTCTCGCCAGGAACTTCTGTTGCCTGGGGGTCATAATTCTGAGTATCAGTTACTATTTGTACCGTCAATGTGCAGATCTGCTGACTAATAGACGTTCCTGGTGGAGAAAATGCGGTATCGACCGTCTCTTACGTTCCAGCCTCTGTGCCTTGAGAAGTGACGCATCAGATGAAGACTGTTTTCCAGTTCTCACAAACACCTGTCTTAATGAGGATCTATGTCACCCTATTTACCTGCCCTCCTTCCTCCAAAGCTTGCATTCTCGGTGTATGACGTCTGTTTTCAGAACCTCCAAAACGCCTGTGTCCTCGATTCAGGGAAGACCTTCAGCCACACGTCAGGAAACTGAGTGCTGCTTACAGATCGGCAGGCTCCTGCGGTCCCTTCTGCCCTTGCTGACCGATGCACTGGTACCAATTTCCACCACCAGGCCCTGGCAATTAGACCCCGTTCAACTGCTATCTTAGATGAATACAGCAAAGTCTTTCAAAAGCTCAAATTAATCACAGAGAAAAGGGGCATCATGCAATCCAGGATGATATTAATGTCAGGAAGAGGCAGTAAATTTTATTTTTATTAATCCACGTAGATGGATGTTCTCATTATACCTATCACACTGGCAAATGATAAAAAGCAAGGGTAAAAGCACCGCTTTTCCACACGGGAGATCTTATCAACTGTTTTGAGGATGTGATCATTATACTTAGGCATTTTATAGAGCTGTTTTCTTAACAGCCAAAAGCACTTTCATTTAATATTAATAATAATTTAAAAAATGTTTGGCTGAAAGTAGCTGGGAGCCAAACACATGTCATACATTCAGAAGCAACAGCACCTTCAACCACACCGTTGTCCAAGTGATGGGCGTCTCCCAGCCCAGAGGCTCAGCCTCCCCGCAGAAAGTTGAGTTACCGTAGTCCCAGCCCCTCTCATCTTCCCGCGTGGCCTGAAATGCTGCTATAAGCTGGGGCAGAGTAGAAATCTGGTTCTAACTACTCAGGCCTGGAAGACAAGAAGGTCGGAGGAGACGGCACATTCTTTCTGCCACATCTGGATCATCAGCCCCTGCTCTGGTGCCAACTATTGATACTGAGCGTGATGATAGAAATGGCCATAGAGCACACAACATCAGCACCAACGTGAGTCTAGGGGAGAATGTGCGGAGCGGTAGGAAAGGGCTTTCCACAGAGCCACCCCTGTGGATGCGTAGAAGTCTCTGTGCAAACTCTGTTCTTGTGGCCGCTTGACAGCGTGTGCATTTGACTACCAGCCAGGACATTTCTCTTACTGTGATTTAAAAAAAAAAAAAAAAAGAATTAGGTAAATTTCCCCTTGGCAACCTCTTGTTCAGACAAAAAAGAATTTCAAAACGTGTGGGAATGTTTCCTCCATGATCCCCTGGAAGATCCAGCACCTGGCTCATCCCAGACAACACGCCCTATAAATAAACGTGAAAACCCCACATCGGTTATTCAGAGCCGGACCGGCTTCCTTGACTTCCAGGCAGACAATCCTCTCATTAGGAATGCCTCCCAGTACAAGCCGGGCAAAGAGTGGGAGATGAGAGCTCTGAAGGCTAAGTCGTGGAGCCTGGTGGATTTATTTCTTGGCAAGGCGGCAATACAGAAACACAGGGCAGTGGTGAGGTTAAAAGCCTCAGACGCTGCCTGGCGTCAAGGAAGAAAGCGCTTGCAGCGCTGATCAAAACCAGGGTCCTGGAACAGTCAGGCTATTTGCCTCAAAAGTGGAAACATTCTTGAAGACCCAGCGACACCCCCTAGAAGTGGCCGTGGACGTGTGCAGAACTGATGAATGGTTTGCTCTACTGTTCACAGGAAGCCACATTTAAAGCTCACTGCAGCCAGGGCTAAACCCATCCAAGTGTGTTAGTCTGCACAAGGACCTCTAGTCCACGGAGACGCTAAACCCTCCAGTCAATTGCCTGGATCACTTGGTGGAAACAGTATTTGAGAATCAGTTGTTTCATTTGACACCAGGCAGGGCGACCCACGAATGACAGGAGTTCAGTGACACCGTTAGTGAGAGGCGGTATGAAGCATTGGACCCACGCAAGGACACCCCAGATTTCCTGGGGGTGAGGGGCTGGTGCTCCAAGCGAAATGTGTGTCTACATAGTCAGAACTGCCTCAGAGAAACCGTTGCACGGACCAAGGAGAACCAGGACAGACGTCACCCTGGCAGGGATTCATGGCCTTGCTCACAGCCCTGCTGGGAAGTTTGCTTTGCAACCTTGGCAGGACGGCCCCACATCCCTGGCTGCACCCACGTGCGTGAAGCAGTGGGCTGGCTGGCACTTGGGTGCCCAGCTGCACAGAGCCATCAGCATCAATGCCAAACTCCACTCTGCTCATCCGGGGGAACAAACACACTTCCCACCCCAAGCTGGGGCCTGTGGTCCCACACACTTTCATCAGTATTTCCCCCTCCCGCCACCCACCCCTCTTATTTTTATGCTGAGCGTGATGATTAAATTCTGGAATTTTAAGCGAGTATGTGAGGCCGTTGAGAGACAGAGCTGGTTGTCTGAAACCCCGACAGCTGTAAGCTTCCATTGCCCCAGGAATCGATTGGATTCCGGGCCCGGGACACGGGGCACCTGTCCACACCACATCAGAATCCACAGGCCAAGGGCTCCTCTCCTGCTCCTGGAGAGGAGGGCATGTGGCTGGTGCCAGGAAGCCCCAAGCACTTCAAAGGATTGATAGAAAATGACGCTTGCTCTCAAAAGGTAAGCATGTCTCACCCGATGAATAATGGAATGATCCTCAATAATCCATCAGTTTATATTAAAAATTCTAAAATGATGTAAAACGTGAAGACGTGGGAAATGGTCACTCCATGCTTCGGGAAAATCAAAGCAGACCAGAGGGAGCCTCCCTCCCCAAACCTCGGCGTCTCAGCCACACAAGCAGCAGCTCCTGCACCCACAATACCCAAACCTCGGCCTCCACCCCGCTTCCCTCCCCAACCCCCAGCCCCAGTCCTCTCTTAAACCAACCAGGATTCCCACTCACTTCCCGACTCCTCTTATTAACTTCCTGGGCGGCCCGAACAAAGCACCACCGCACACTGGGTCCCTTTAAACAAGAGAACTTCGGCTCAGAAGGCCAGGAATCCAGAGTCACGGGTCAGCAGGCTTGTTCCTTCTGGCAGCTCTGAGGGAGAACGTGGCCCGGCCCCCTCTCCTCTGGGCCGGTGGCGGCCGGCAGCCCCTGACGACCCTGCGTCGCCCAGTCTCGCCTCCACCGCCACGTGGCCTTCTTCCCCGGATGTCTTCACATAAGACGCACGGCACTGGGTTTAGGGCCCACGCTAAATCCAGGGTGTGCTCATCTCAAGATCTTTTCCTTAATTCCATCTGAAACGTCCCTTTTGCAAATGAGGTCATGTTCACAGGCACCAGGGACCGTATTTTGGAGGGGTCACCATTCCGCCTGTGACATTCACCAGAACAGGGCCATCAAGTTGCTGAATCCACGTCGCTTCTCCACCTGGTCTCATCTGACCCGTGGGCAGCACCCTTTTCTCGGCACCCCATCCCTCGACCTCCGGGGACTGCCCCCGCAGCAGCGGTTCTCCTCTTGCCCCTCCACCCCTCACGCAGCCTTCCTCATCTGGGGGAAGATCACCGCTCCAGTCTCCCGCTTGTTCAAGTCAAAAATCCTGGCAATGGCGTTGATTCCTCTCCTGTGCCCACATCCAATCCAACGGGAAGTTCCATGGGCTCCGTCTTCAGGAAAGACCCAGAAGCCACTCACATCTCATCACCTCCACCCAAATTCAATAATCCATCAGTTTATATTAAAAATTCTAAAATGATGTAAAACGTGAAGACGTGGGAAATGGTCACTCCATGCTTCGGGAAAATCAAAGCAGACCAGAGGGAGCCTCCCTCCCCAAACCTCGGCGTCTCAGCCACACAAGCAGCAGCTCCTGCACCCACAATACCCAAACCTCGGCCTCCACCCCGCTTCCCTCCCCAACCCCCAGCCCCAGTCCTCTCTTAAACCAACCAGGATTCCCACTCACTTCCCGACTCCTCTTATTAACTTCCTGGGCGGCCCGAACAAAGCACCACCGCACACTGGGTCCCTTTAAACAAGAGAACTTCGGCTCAGAAGGCCAGGAATCCAGAGTCACGGGTCAGCAGGCTTGTTCCTTCTGGCAGCTCTGAGGGAGAACGTGGCCCGGCCCCCTCTCCTCTGGGCCGGTGGCGGCCGGCAGCCCCTGACGACCCTGCGTCGCCCAGTCTCGCCTCCACCGCCACGTGGCCTTCTTCCCCGGATGTCTTCACATAAGACGCACGGCACTGGGTTTAGGGCCCACGCTAAATCCAGGGTGTGCTCATCTCAAGATCTTTTCCTTAATTCCATCTGAAACGTCCCTTTTGCAAATGAGGTCATGTTCACAGGCACCAGGGACCGTATTTTGGAGAGGTCACCATTCCGCCTGTGACATTCACCAGAACAGGGCCATCAAGTTGCTGAATCCACGTCGCTTCTCCACCTGGTCTCAGCTGACCCGTGGGCAGCACCCTTTTCTCGGCACCCCATCCCTCGACCTCCGGGGACTGCCCCCGCAGCAGCGGTTCTCCTCTTGCCCCCTCCACCCCTCACGCAGCCTTCCTCATCTGGGGGAAGATCACCGCTCCAGTCTCCCGCTTGTTCAAGTCAAAAATCCTGGCAATGGCGTTGATTCCTCTCCTGTGCCCACATCCAATCCAACGGGAAGTTCCATGGGCTCCGTCTTCAGGAAAGACCCAGAAGCCACTCACATCTCATCACCTCCACCCAAATCACTCCCGTCTCTCCTTGGATACTGTGCAGGCCTCCTAAGTGGTCTCCCTCCTTCTGCCCCCCCCGACCCCAAAATCCATTCTCAGCGGCACCAGAGTGACCCTGTGAGATGACACCAACTCTCTGCTCAGAATCCTCCAGGGCTGCCCATTTCCCTGGGAGGAAAGCCAGGTGCCGCGATGCCGACCCATCCCTCCGCAGGCTGGCCTCTGGTCTCCCTTCTGTTTCCCTCTCACCCGCCTCCATCCCTCGCCCCCCTCGCTGCTGCAACACAGGGCTCCTCCTGGTTCCCAAATCCCCCCAGCGAATTTCCCCAGTGCACTCCCGCCTCGGGGTCCATGCCCTGGCCGTTCCTGCTTCCTGGGAGGTCTTCCCCTAGAGACCTAAGTGGCACCCTCTCTCAGCTGCTCCTGGTCTCCACTCCACCGTCACCGTCTCGGCGACCATCCCCTGAGCATTCTGTGACAATTACAAACTGCCCCGCTCAGCACCGCAAGCTCTGCTCTCTCCTCTCCACTCAAACACGGGCTCCCAGGGACGGGGTCTTTGCGCGTCGATCCGCAATGAATCCTAATGCCAGGAATAGAGGAGGTGCTCAGCAAGTGTCTGTCACTTAACAAGGGAGGGGAGATGACATTACAAACAAGATGCTTTAACTGTAAACTGTACCACATGCCAAAAAGAGATATAATCTTTATACATCGTTTAAAGAACACGACACACCCAGATGCTCACTGTCCCTAGCCACGTGCGTGCTCCGTCACTCAGTCATGTCCAACCTCGTAGCCTGTAGCCCTCCAGGCTCCTCTGTCCATGGGCTTTTCCAGGCTAGAGTCCTGGAGCGGATTGCCATTTCCTTCTCCAGAGGATCTTTCCGACCTAGGGATTGAGCCCATGTTTCTTGCGTCTCCTGCATTGGCAGGCGAATTCTTTACCCCTGCACCACCTGGGAAGCCCAAGTACCCACCACCCAGCTTAAAATACAGATGTGCCCTGTTTATGTGAGTCCCTTGCCTCTCCTCCCTGTCACAGCCCTCTCATCCCCCCTATTAATCACCACCCTAATCTTTTCCTTCAAGTTTTCCTCATACATATGTATCTGTAAATACACATAACATGTATATTAAGCCTATAGTAACATATACAATAAATTGTAGATTTTCGTGTTTAAAAAACATGTTTGTATATGTAGAGGGCTGACAGATGTAGTCTCCAAATTATGGCTGACTTTGAATTTCCTTCTTGTCCTTTTCTGTAGTTTCCAAGCTTAGAGAACGAACATATATTACTTCTGCCTTCAGAGAACAATGAAATACATACCTGCAGATACCTTGGTGGTCTCATTGTGAAATAGGAAGCTTGTCTGAGAGGCAAATAAATAGCTTTTCTTCACTTATGTCCCTCTATGACTGACCTTCAAAAACAAAAAAAAAAAACTGGTTTGGATTTGTTGAATGTGGCAGAGAAGCAAATATTGCTTAAATGAATCTCAAAAGCGACGTGCTCAGAGTGGCCGACCAGGTGGCCTGCGATGAAGCAGGGCCCTTAAAAATCCTGTTTCAAAGATGAGCTCCCCGCCCCCTGCAGGCACTGCTCAGCTCAGGGAGCATCTGGAAGCTGCTGTTCTTCCTGTGATGTGTTAGCTGATGTCCTGCGTGGTCTCCAGCTTGATCACAGTGACTGGCCTCTTCTGTTATTAAGGATACAAGCAGCCCTGTATTTTCCCTCCTCTGCTGCTGTCAGGGACACTTGCTGGCTCCGGGTGAAGGCTTATGTGGGGCGATGGGCTGGCAGGCTACACTGGGCCCCCTACGCTGTCCTGCCTCTCCCCTGAGGTGACCTTGGCCACACGGCCTCGGAGCCCAGCTTCCTTCTCTTCAGCGTGTCGATGAGGGTCGAGAAGAACGTGTGCCCATACATGCTTCTGTTTCTTACTCTTTTCCTCTGCTTTTTTCTTCTTTCCCAGAGCGACGATGGGCTCGAGGTCACTGGGCCAAACTGCCTGGACCCTTATCCTGGAGCCGGTGACCCTTGGCAGGCTCCCCAAGCTCTCAGTGCCTCCACTTTCCCATCTGTGAAATGGACATTTAAAAAGAAATAAACCACCTAACTCAGAAGACCGTGGGGAGAGCTCCCCAGAGCAGCAGCAGCACACAGCAGGCTCTCAGTAAACGTTGCCCTTTCCCCTCCTCTGTTGTTCTGGAAGGCATACATTCTTTCCTAGTATTTTAGCTCTTACCTTTTTAATATGGATACTTAATGCTAATAAGCTTGAAGTTCAGCAGCATCTCCAGGACCCTGAAAGGTCACCCTGGACCATCAGGCTATAGGATGCTTAACACAGCTTACACATCCTCACGCAACTCCCCCACTTTTCGTGATGCCATAGGCTCATGTTGCTTTAGAAATCTTTAATGTTAGTTTGTTATGACATTAAATGTTTACTTGGTAGTGAAGAGACTTCGAGGTTTCCTCGGGGGAGGGGGAAGGTTTCCCCCGCACTGGCAGCCGCGCTGCGGGCCTCAGGATCCCCTGGTCTCACTGCTCATCACCCCCCAACTCTACACGCATGCCCACCCGCACAGGTGCGCACAGGTGCACACAGATGACTGCAAACACACATGCACGCAGACTCGCACCTGCCATCACACACTTGCACACACAGACGCATGTGCATGACATGGACACACAGGTGTGTGTCGTGCGCTCACACAGACGTGCGCACACGCCGCTGAGGCCCGGCGCCCCTGCAGCACCCTGTCCCGATCTACCCCGCCAACCCCTCCCCTCCATCAGCACCTGCCCGCCCCAGGGCCCTCGTCCTCAGGGCCCCTCCTCAGCATCCTGCCGCCTCCCGGGACGAATCCACGGGCCAGAGTCTTACGGGTGACGGCCCTGAATCACTGCGTCAGAATCACCTCGGGAGGCCGGATTGGAAGAGAAGCAGCAGCGATGAAACTCAGTGAGTCCTGGGTCGGATCCTGGAGCAGAAAGCCAGTAGTAAATGGGGGCTGCAAGCAGCGTCTGTAGTTCAGCAGCTGGTCCTGCAGCCACTTTAACTGCCGAGTTTCCTCACTGTGTTAGGGTTAGGGAAGATGGCACTGTACGGGGAACTCAGTGAGGGCTGTACAGGGACTCTCCTATTTCTGCAGCTTTTCCTGAAGTTTCTAATTATTTCCTTAAGTTTCAAATTAACTAGAAAAAAATCTTGAGAGTTTAAAAAATATATACTCTTAGGCCACTGAAGATCTGTGGACTCAGGACCCCTAGGGTTGGGCTGTAGGTAGATAAATATATATTAGACCGTGTCTCCCCACAGTCATATTCTGAAATGTTAGGACTTCAACAGATACATCTAAGGAGATGGGACACAGCAAAGCACATGGCGGTCAGATCTCTCCAGTCCCTCTGGCAGATCCCCCAGGCACACGGGTCCCGCTCTGGGCACAGTTCCAGGGGGAGGGGAGGGCAGCACCTCCAGAACCACACAAGCAGTGCAGAGGGGTGGCCACAACACACCCACCTCCACTGCCCGGCCCCCGCCACCCTGGAAAGGGTTAACGCAGGCAAGTAGATCCATCCGTAGGCCAGCCTCGCCCTGGGAGCCTAGGGAGGGCCATGGTGGGGGCCAGGGGCAAAGCAGAAGACGGGAGGGGCTGGAGGGAAAGAGGCCACAGGCCGGGAAGCCGGGCAGGGTGCCTCTCTCTCCAGGAAGCTGCGCGTTGAGCAAGCATCCCAGGCACACGTCCGTTCGCGAGGGCTGCGAAGCGCTGGAGGTCGTGAGGCCAGACAGCACAGTGTGCTCGAGGCTGGCCCCGGCCCGGAGAACGTTCTACGACGGAAGCGCTCTGTGTCTGTGCTGCCCGATGCTGCGGCTGCTGAGGGACGAAAGCGGTTGGTCTGACTGCATTTTGACCTTGAGTTTGGTATAACGAGCCGCTTGTGGCTGGTGACCGGCACTGTAGCACTAGCCCCCGGCTGCTCCGTCCCATCTCGTCCTGTGTGCAAGCTACGGCCTAGCAGTTTTTCAGAAAATCCTTTCAAAGGTTTGGCTGCTCTGGGTCTTCATCGCAGCCCGTGGGCCTTCCCTCGTTGCAGTGAGCGGGGGCCACTCTCCGTGGCCGTGTGCGGGCTCCTCACTGTGGCGGCTTCTCTTGCCGTGGCTCGCAGGCTCTAGGGAGCGTGCACGTAAGGAGCTGTGGCACACGGGCTTAGACGTCCCTTGGCACGTGAGATTTTTTTCAGATCAGAAATTGAACCAGTGTCCCCTGCATTGCAAGGCGGATTCTTCACCATCAAGTCTCCAGGGAAGCCCACAGCCTAGCATTTGAGCCTCAGCCTTCAACACCCAAACGCAGAGCAGTGACCTGGACCCAGCGGGCCACAGGATAGATGGGGGCAGAGAGTTATGGGCACTCGCTGAAATCCACCTCCCTTCCACCCTGGAAAGGGTTAACGCAGGCAAGTAGATCCATCCGTAGGCCAGCCTCGCCCTGGGAGCCTAGGGAGGGCCATGGTGGGGGCCAGGGGCAAAGCAGAAGACGGGAGAGGCTGGAGGGAAAGAGGCCACAGGCCGGGAAGCCGGGCAGGGTGCCTCTCTCTCCAGGAAGCTGCGCGTTGAGCAAGCATCCCAGGCACACGTCCGTTCGCGAGGGCCGCGAAGCGCTGGAGGTCGTGAGGCCAGACAGCACGGTGTGCTCGAGGCCGGCCCCGGCCCGGAGAACGTTCTTCTACGACGGAAGCGCTCTGTGTCTGTGCTGCCCGATGCTGCGGCTGCTGAGGGACGAAAGCGGTTGGTCTGACTGCATTTTGACCTTGAGTTTGGTATAACGAGCTGCTTGTGGCTGGTGACCGGCACTGTAGCACTAGCCCCCGGCTGCTCCGTCCCATCTCGTCCTGTGTGCAAGCTACGGCCTAGCAGTTTTTCAGAAAATCCTTTCAAAGGTTTGGCTGCTCTGGGTCTTCACGCAGCCCGTGGGCCTTCCCTCGTTGCAGTGAGCGGGGGCCACTCTCCGTGGCCGTGTGCGGGCTCCTCACTGTGGCGGCTTCTCTTGCCGTGGCTCGCAGGCTCTAGGGAGCGTGCACGTAAGGAGCTGTGGCACACGGGCTTAGACGTCCCTTGGCACGTGAGATTTTTTTCAGATCAGAAATTGAACCAGTGTCCCCTGCATTGCAAGGCGGATTCTTCACCATCAAGTCTCCAGGGAAGCCCACAGCCTAGCATTTGAGCCTCAGCCTTCAACACCCAAACGCAGAGCAGTGACCTGGACCCAGCGGGCCACAGGATAGATGGGGGCAGAGAGTTATGGGCACTCACTGAAATCCACCTCCCTCCTCAACCATCAGGATGGATGGAGACAAGGAGCCTTCCCCGAGGAGCCATCCAGAGTACAACAGGCCATCAGCTTTGCTGACTGAGACTCCAGGATCCAAAGATCCAGGAACACGAGCTTCCCCTTCTAGGGCTACAGCGCTGGGTCCCTGCTATGAAACCAGACTAGGATTTGCAGCCCAGGGCAGGGGCTGCACAGAGGGCGGCCCAGGGCTGCGTCAGTAACGGGTGAGCCGCACCACGCGCTCTGAGAGGCCTCTCCCCACTCCAGGGTCCTGGAACGCTGAGGGAGGGGCCCCTCCTTCTCAGCCAGGGCAGAGCTGAGAGGGCTCATCCGGGAAGGCTTAGTCCCAGCCCTGACATAGGCCTCTGTTTTCCAGGGGTGGCCAGCAGAAGGGCCTCCGCTACCTTCCCCATGGGCCGCGTCAGGGATGTGGGATTCAGGAGCCCTGTGACTGGCCCTGATGGCTCCTGCCCCCTGGAAGGTGCAGGCCGGTCACAGCTATCCACATCCCTGATGGGGGCAGCAGAGAGTCCAGGAATGTGGGATTGCGGGTTGGGGAGGTGCCCGGGCTGGGGGCCAGCAGGGAGAGACTGTCCCCAGGCTGGAGTCCTTGGCGGGAGCTGGGACTCACCACTCCGCCACTCACCTTTACAGGAGTGGTGGTGGGAGGAGGCTTGTACCATCTTCGGTTAGAGAGCCTGTGGTCCAGAGAGAACAGTCTGAGAAGCATCAGGACATTTCAGCTGCATCTCAGAGCAGACCTGGGATGAGAGGACCCCAGACCCAGGAAGCACCCACCTGAGGATAGCAGTGAGGTAGGGCAGGCGTTTTGCCCCCCTCAAAATTCCCACATGGAGGCCCTAGGCCCCAGCATGACTGTGTTTGGAGACGGGGCCTTTAGGGAGGTGATTAGGGTGAAGTGAAGTCACAAGGTGAGTCCCTGCCCCGACAGGAATGGCATCTTCATGTTACGGACTCCCAGCACACACTGCTCACCCACACAGAAGGCCAGCAGATGGAGAGATGAGTGGCCGGGGCAAGGAGGATGGCTGTATTCAGAAGACCAGCAGACTGAGAGGAGGACGGACTAACGTCCCAAAGAGCCATCTCATTCAAGTCAGGACTCAGGTTTCTTCTGTACTAAAAGGAGAAGGGGTGTGACTGGTTGGTGCAAAGTTCTTGGTGTTAGAATTTTTGTTCTTACAGCTGTCCATGTAGGTCAGGTCACAATGTCTTATAAACCTCCAACAAGACAGATGTTATTTTCTGCCCTGCAACGGTAACAAAATGTATTTGGCAGCCTTGGGTCTTAGTTGCAGCGCATGGGATACTCCAGTTGGAGCACCCGGGCTTAGCTGCATCATGGCATGTGGGATCTTAGTCCCCTGAACCCACATCCTCTGCATAGAAGGGCAGATCCTCAACCGCTCGACCGCAGGGAAGTCCCATCTGTTCTTCATCTTTTTATCTCTGTATGAATGGGAAAGTGTTCTAGCTTTAAAGGTCAGAGTCTAGAGAATGAACTATCCTATATATTTCAGGCCATAGGCAGCATTCTCAGCTTGTAGCAAAAGGTTAAAGGGAAAGAATCAGATCCGATATGGAGTCTGATTTGTTCTTCCCTGTTACACACTTAGAGGGTTTTCCCAGTGACTCAGCAGGTGAAGAATCCGCCTGCAGTGCAGGAGAGACGAGTTCGATCCCTGGTCCCGGAAGATCCCCTGGAGGAGGGCATGGCAACCCACTCCAGTGTTCTTGCCTGGAGAATCCCCATGGACAGAGGAGCCTGGCAGGCTACAGTCCATAGGGTCACACAGAATCGGACGTGACTGAGGCAACTTAGCACGCACGCATGTTACAATTATAAATAGCCTCCCTCTCTCTCTCTCTCTCTCAGCACAGAGAACAGGCCGTGTGAGGCCACAGTGAGAAGGCTGCTGTCTGCAAGCCAGAAAGAGAGGCCCCAACAGGAACCCACCCTGCAGACAAGATGATCTCAGACTCCCAGACTCCAGGACAGTGAGGAAACACGTTTCTGTCGCTTCCAGCTCGTCGGTGGTGTTTATTGTCAAGTCCGCTCCTTTTGTGGGCGATAGAGGTCGACCTGTGGAGAATTCCGAGAGGGCAGGGGGGCTCGGGTGCATAACCTCCCACTCCTGCAGTTGCCAGGTGAGGGTGGCTCTCGGGAGACGACGGCACCCTAGCTGTGGATAGCTTCGGGGAAAGCCGTCAGGCAGGGAGGTGCAGATGCTTGCAACTGACTCTCGGGCCGGAGTCCATCCAGACGTGCGTCCCGGGGAGTCAGGGCAGACTCCACGAAGACGTGCCGCTGGTGGCCTCGTGGACTTGGGAGTCAGGAGAGAATCGTGCTGTACCAACGGCCCGGCTGAGAGAGTCTGCGAGGGGGCTGAGCACGGTTACTGGGTGGTGATGCATGGCATCTGCCAATTCCTATGATGGATGTGCTTCCACGAAGGACTATTAGAGGCTGCCAAAAGGCCACCGGAGTCCGAGGTTCCTTAGATTTTGTACATCTCTGTTTGACATCTATTAATCATGGGGCCAGATTAACAGATTGCTTACAACTTGGTCTAGGTTTTGCGTGCACACAAAAATCATATGACCAATTTTCTAACAATCCCAAGTCCAGACCCCCAACATTTATCTAACTCTTACCCACCGAGCCAATACTTTCTCTGCCTCAAATCACCAGACCACCTGGTAGCTCAGACCCTGGAATGCCACCCTTATTCCAACCAGCCAGTCCTGGGCTGTTCCCTTGCCCTGCCTCTCCCCCCGACCCCCTCCCTGACCCCAGGACGGCAGATAAAAGCGTCGGTCTACGCTGTCCCCTGCCTCCTGACTCTGGTGCTTCCCCTCCCGGCCCTGTGTGGCCGTGTGCCCGTTTCCAGGGGAACGGTGAGCAACAATAAAGTTCCCTTAATGGTATTATCCTCTCCCCGCCGTCACTCAGTCACCCTTATAATTTAAGAGCCGGACACAAGTCACAGACCCCGGGGGAAGGCGAGGTCCCAGAAGCCAAAGAAGAAAAGGCTGTTCAGAAAGGAGGTCATGGCCGTGCGTGCTGGATGCTGCCAGGAGCCCAGCGAGGTGACCAGCGGCGCCCTTCGTTCTGGACACCCAGCGCTCAGAGGTGACTCCGCCGAGCGTGATCTCATGGGGGCAGCCGGAGGCGGCTGTGCAGAGGGACAGATACCGCGAGGGCAGCAAGCTGATTGACAGTCTGCGCTCTGACCCGGAGCCCAGAGACAGGGCAGAGCTGGGAGGAGAAGGGAGGTCAGGGCAGGCTTGTGTAAGCTGGGAGCTGCTCACACGTCTTTGCTGGCTGGCAGGAGGGGCCTGCGGGGCGGGGTGGGGACGCGGTGAGCTTGCAGGTGCCCCATCCGCGTCTTCCCACGCGGGCGAGCCTACGATCCCCTGAAGACCATGAATAAATTATTAAAGACCCACATCGATCCGCAGAACTGAGGCCCATTTTATTTCTGACTTGTGGCTTTTCCAGTGGTTGCTCTGAATGGATATTAAGAAGGCAACCCCTCAGTTCAGTTCAGTCACTCAGTCGTGTCTGACTATTTGCACCCTCGTGAATCACAGCACGCCAGGCCCCCGAGTCCATCACCAACTCCCGGAGTTCACTCCAGATGGTCACGTCCATTGAGTCAGTGATACCATCCTGCCATCTCATCCTCTGTCGTCCCCTTCTCCTTCTGCCCCCAATCCCTCCCAGCATCAGAGTCTTTTCCAATGTGTCAACTCTTCGCATGAGGTGGCCAAAGTACTGGAGTTTCAGCCTTAGCATCATTCCTTCCAAAGAAATCCCAGGGCTGCTCTCCTTCAGAATGGATTGCTTGGATCTCCTTGCAGTCCAAGGGACTCTCAAGAGTCTTCTCCAACACCACCAAAAGCATCAATTCTTTGGTGCTCAGCCTTCTTCACAGCCCAACTCACATCCATCCTCTGGACCCTAGTAAAAATAATAGCAGCCTCCTTGCACTCGTGAAACTCTTGAAACCTATCTCCCAAAGTCCTTTTCCAGCTGGTGGCTCTCCTCACCCTGACCGTGGCCCATGTGCAGAGAAGGGTGGGGCGGCAGCCTGTGCCCACCGATGCCCTAATTCTAGGGGTGAGGGTGGCGGGAGGGCCTGGTTAGGGGAGGGCAGAGGGACAGTCTGTAACAGCCAGAGATCCTTTGTCTCGAGGAAATTCAGATGCTTTTGACAAGAGGCTTTTTTTCTCTTTTCTCCTGGAATATGTCTTCAAGAAGGCTTCTTTTCAAAAGACCAAGGCACGTCTGAGGCATTCTCTTTCCCTCAGCACTACAAGGCCATAAATTTCCCTCTCTCCGCTCCTCTCCTGCTCTGTGAATTACAGCAGCTCCTCGGCCATTTATTATTCATCATTATTACAGTGACACATCCAGCCCTCTAATTCACTGTCTCCCAGCGCTGACTTCATCTCCTTCCTTAAACGCCCACCTGGCTGGAACTTCTTCCGACAAACTCACGGCCCCACTCCGGCATGACCGTTTCAGAACTTTGTCAGCGATCTCATAAAAGAGCCCTTCGGAAATTATCAGAGCCTCGATGGATCACCAATCACTCAACACTTAGGGAGGACAAATGAGGACTCGGTGTAACTGCCTGCTCTAGCCGTACCGCTGAGGAAATTCAAGGCGCGGCCTCCGCAGTCCCGTGGGGACCGGGTGAGGCATGGAATGCGTGCCCAACCTCCTGAGTGACCCCACTCACTGCCGCACCCGCAGGCTGTCTGGGAGGGTGGAGGATGAAGCCTGCACCCTGGATCCCACGGGCAGGCTGAGGAGGGCTGTGTGTTCTCCGACCCTCTCATCATTGGTTCCCACCCACGTGATGCCTCCTACTCAACACCCAGAGGGACCCCTCCTGTGGACCCCAAACTTCACCCCCTTTAAAGCCTGCCTACCCTACTTCTGTTCCTTTTAGGCACCTGCCTCTGCTCACTGATCTAAACAACACTGTCCTGTCGAACATTCTGCAGGGATGGAGGGTGATATTCTCTCTCTGCACCATCCAATATGGCAGCCACTGGCCACGTGAGGCTCCTGAGCACCGGCTGTGTGGCTTGTGCAATCAAGAACTGCATTTATTTTAATGCAGTTATTAAAGTTTAAGTTAACGTTGAAGAGCCACGAGTGGGCAGGGATGACGAGTTGGAGAGGCAGATCTGGGAGGCGTTGGGGGTGGGGGGTGGGCTTATCTACTCATCCAGCATATCCCTTCTGGGAAAACAGTCCTGTTAACCCTTGCCAAGTTCCTGCCCACGTGTGGGTGCTCTGCTGGGCACGTTGTATGTGTTGTCTCACTTCACCGTCATGACAACCAGGTGAGGCAAGGACCATTACTGTCCATCCCATTTTACAGACTGTAAGACTGAAGCACAGGGAAGGTAAACCGAGTGGCTAAGAAGGGATTTGGAGGTTGGCAGTCCAGGAGAGAGTCTCAGCGGCTGTGGGCAGGCTTTCCCGACCGCTCGGGGCCCATGTGATAGGCTGGGCTCCCGGGCTGTCCTGTCTCGCTGCGTCTCCTGAAGAAGGTGTCGCCAGGCTGCCCAGTGACCTTCCTGCATGCCCTGGGGTGGTTAGGGGCACTGCTGCCGGCCCTCTCTCTGGGTAACAAAGCCGGACCCCCCTCCCCCCAGGACAGCACAGTCAGCCTCAGCTGGAGCTCCTGCCTCACGCCCTGTCATCTGAGCCTTGAACAAGAGGAAATGTTGCCTCGGAAGGGATTTAGGTTGGACCCGAAGGCTGCTTTCCCAAGCGCTAGAAGGAGCTCCAAGACAGACTGCAGCACCATCTCCAAAGAATCTCAAGAGCAGGTCTGGGATCATTAGGACATGGCTCTGTCCAGAGGCAAGAGCAGTGGCCCCTTGGCACCCGTAACTTTTCCTATGGAAATTGTTATCCTTCATTAAAATCACTCTGTGCATTACTTGGGGGAAGGGCAGTATAACACTTAGCAAGACTTAAAGAAATAAGTCTGGGACTAATGGGTGCCTTCTCTTACAGACTGCTCCTGCCGGGATCCCTCTCTTCTCTGCTGAACCTCGGTTTCCAGCTGCCTTCTCAGGAACATCTGTTCCTTCCTCCCAATACTACCTTTATCTTCCCCGAGCTGGTACCAGCCTCTCTGAGGCTTACAGGAAGAAGGCTTTCCAGCAAATGGAACTGTTTGGACAGAACTAATGGTCTGTCCTTCCTGCGTCAGCCAGAACATTCTGTTCCCGGGTCCTGGACTCCTCTCCCCTCCCTTTCCTGATTGGCGGCTCCATCACTAAACAGAAGAAAACGTCCATCGCCGTCATCATCTCTTCCAGCTTACTGAGGGGATGCAGGGTGCCCCAAGGCAACCAGGTGTTCAGCTCACTCTCCCCAGCCCAGGAGGGGCCCGGTCACCAGCACACAGTCTAGAGGCAGCTTTCTTTTTCTTATCAGTTCCTTTCCCTCTTTGTTGTTTAACCACTGCTTCTTTTAATTTTTTAAACTTTTTATTAAAGTATAATAATCATACAGAACTCTGGTAATCGGTGCCTAGGTCAAGAAATAGACATCTCCAGCACCCCGAAAAGTTTCCTGCATTTCCCTTCCAGGTCCCTTCTCATTGGAGGACCCAAGGGTGTTTCTGACTTCTGAATAGTTTTGCACTTCACCTGAATGGAATCACACGTATGTACTCTTTTGTGTCTGGCTTCGTCCCTCAGCGTTACATTTGTGAGATGTATCCATGTTCCTCGTGTGCTCGTAGGTTACTCATATTGCCATACAGTATTTCCTTGTGTGAATCTACCACAATTTTCCAATTTTCTGCTGCTCCTGGCCAAGTGGGTACTTCCTAGTTTGAGGCTGTTACGAAAAGCGCTGCTGGGAGCACTAAGATGCAGGTCTTTTGGTGGACATCAGGACACTTTTGCACCTACCCAAACGACTGCCAGTTTTATTCCTCTAAGATCGGGTTATCGTAGCTTTTCCCTTGATCTTGCCAACTGGATGAAAAGCAGAGATCCATCACTTGTGGCCAGATCACACAGATTCCCACTCTGTACAGATGTACCAAGTGTAACCTCTGTGTTTCTCTATAAATATTGTCTATAAACTCATCTGAACTTTCTCCCAGGCCCGCTTGTAGCTGGAGGGAAGGGGAGGGGAGAGAAGAAAACAAAATTTAGTCCAGTTCAGCAAACACAGCATCCTTCCATAATCTAAATAGTCCCTTTAATCTCTTCAGGGTTTCCCTGCTCGCCAGTCCTCCAAAAGTCCCCCGAGTCCTTCCAGGTGGCTAATGTGGACAACAGGTGGTTTTATGATCTTGTAGCACTAGCAGGAAGGGGCCCTGGCATCCATCTCATCCTCGGATGAACATCGGCTGGTCTCCTGAAAACCGGCTACATAATTCTCAGGGCTCAGAGCCAAAGGAAAATTTTGTTTTGTTCAAAAATTGCTAAGAATTTCAAGAGGGTGGCAGCAGAGCATTACACCAAGCACGTGTCCTTCTGCTTGCAGGCCTGGCGGACTGCACAGGCCACACGCCCACAAGCTGGCCCTGCCCCAGGGTCTGTGTGCAGACCTGCCTCTTGCTAGAGGCTATCGCTGGGTGAAGGGGTGGGGGAGATCTGCACAGGCCACACGCCCACAAGCTGGCCCTGCCCCAGGGTCTGTGTGCAGACCTGCCTCTTGCTAGAGGCTATCGCTGGGTGAAGGGGTGGGGAGCTCTATTCTCCTGGAGTCTGGTCAGAACTGCAGTTGACCCTGACTGTTCTTGCCTCTGGGAGGGGTGCTGTACCCCATTCCCCACCAGGGCAGAGGAGGTTGGTCCTACCACACCCACCTGTCCCTGCCCACAGGTCCCAACTCCAGGTCAAACCAGAAGTCCAGCTTTCTCATCCCTCTCAAAAGGATATATCTCTGGTCCCACCCACGTCATGTGGAAACAGGGTCACTTGGAAGAGGGGGACTCAGGGCTTCCCTGTTCCTACCAGCTGGGGCAGGGTGGTCTTACAGGCCACTCCCACAACCCAGGTCCTGAAAAGAAATTGAAGCAGAAGCCTCTGTGTAATGCCTTACCCGTGTGCACTTCCAGCCCGGGGAGAGGCGTGTGTGACACAGCTCAGCTCCCTGTGCCCACACCCCTCCTCCTGCACAAGACACAGAGCTGGGAGGGCAGGTTTCCCTGGTTCGGGCCACCAGGCCTGCTTCCTGAT
This sequence comes from Madoqua kirkii, assembly GCA_006408675.1. NCBI lineage: Eukaryota > Metazoa > Chordata > Mammalia > Artiodactyla > Bovidae > Madoqua > Madoqua kirkii. The sequence goes on along the minus strand of SJYC01020161.1, from coordinate 21,083 downwards.
CTACTGAAAGTGGAGCTGCAGTAACTTCCAGAATGCTTACCTCTCTCAACCGCATCTGTATCTCGCTGCAGACTTGAAAATCCTATTTCCTACATCAAAAAGTAATATGAACTGTCCTCCTGCTTGCAGGGCCGCTGTAATCGCCTCCCGAGAGACTGAAATGGCTTTGTGCTTGCATCCCAGGAGTCCAGAAAGGTCAGCAGACTGATCTCACCAAGTCAAGGGCCAGAAGGAGAGAGGGCGTGGCTCCATGGCACACACACGATATGGAGACTGCCCTGCCTATACGGGGTCCCTGTGCTGCAGGAAGGATGGGAGATAGAAGCTTCCCCTTTTCAGGTCGGATCTGGGAGAAGAACAGGTGTGAATTTAGCAAAGATGAGTGGAGAAGAGCAGGTGCAAGGAAAGGAGGGACTCTCACAGGGTGAGGTGTGGGCAGGCGCCACCCTCTTCAAGAGGCAGCCACCAGCCTAGCTCACTTCTGGTGCACGGGGGATGCCTGCCCGTTAAGGTTTTTATGGATTTTTATGTTTTTAATGTTGCAAGTTATTCCATTTTTTTTTAAGTCATAAAACTGCGTGGGTACATCAGGTAGGAACTAAGCAAAGCATGTTTTCTGGTTGAATTCAGCCTTGAAAAGAACAGAAAAGTGGCTTCCCTGGTGGCTCAGTGGTAAAGAATCTGCCTGCCAATGCAGGAGACACGGGTCCCACATGCTGTGCAGCAACAAAGCCCGTGCCCGTGACTCCTGAGCCCGTCTAGAGCCCGGAGCCGCCGCCACGGAAGCCTGTGCACTCTGGAGCCCGTGCTCTGCAACAAGGGGAGCCGCTGCGATCAGAGAGTAGCCCCCATTTGCTGCAACTACAGAAAAAGCCCGAGCAGCAAGTAAGACCCAGCACAGCCAAAACAAATAAATACTTTAAAAATTAAATTAAAAAAGAACAGAAGGAAGACTGGATTCTGGGATGGGGCCTGTGGTGAGCCAGCAGGGCAGACCTTGCAGGATCATAATTGATTCCAGGAGAGGTGTATTCTCACACTGGGAAACCATGCCTTGGTCTTAAACAGTTCTATATCTTGAAGAGACCTTGCAGGCTGACACAGAGAGCCGGGGTTGGAGGGGCAAAGAACCTTAGAGAAGGCCAGTTAGGAGGAGAGCGTTGCTAAGGCAGAAGCAGTGAGCAAGAAGAGTTAGAAGGCAACACTGAAGGGACTCTGACAATCGTTAAATAAGCTCAAGGTCTATTCCCTGGCTGAGGCCAAAACTATACATTGAAATCAATGCCAGGATTGACAGGGATGTGGGTCAACAAGAACTCTCATTCACGGCCAGTGGGAATGTACAATGTACGCCTGTCTTAGAGAACAGTCTGGCCGTTTCCTTAGGAAGTTAAGGACATACCTGCCATATAACCCAGTCTTCGGTGTTTACCCAAAAGAAATGAAACCATGTCCACACAAAGACTCATACACCTGTCCACAGCAGCTTTATCAAACTAGCCAAAAGCTGGAAACAATGAAAATGTCTACCAACGGGTGAATGGATAAAGAACTTTTGCTATATCCACTCAATGGAATACTACTCAGCAAGAAACAAGGGACAGACTATGATACAGAACAGTGTGAATGAGTCTCAGATCACTAAACTAAGGTGGAAAGAAATTCATCCTGTATGACCTTATATAAAATTTTTTAAAAATGCAAAGCAATCAACAGATTGATAAGTGATTGCCTGGGGACAGGAAGGGAGAGGGTGAATTACAGAAGAGCAGGAGGAAAACTGGAGGTGAGCACGACAGAAATTTTTATCTTTTTATTTTTAAAGATTTTTTAATGTGGACAATTTTTTAAAGACTTTATTGAGTTTGATGTGATATTTATATTTTTGTTTTTTGGGCCCGAAGGCTTGCAGGATCTTAGCTCCCCAACCAGGGAGTGAACCTGAACACCCTGCATTGGAAGGTGATGTCTTAACCACTGGACCACCAGAGAAGTCCCCCCGGAAATCTTTATCTTGATGGAGATATATATACCTATGTCAAAACAGATCACAATGTCCACTCTAATTATGTAGGCTTTTGCATACTTGTGGCTCAGCTGGTAAAGAATTTGCCTGCAATGCGGGAGACCTGGGTTTGATCCCTGTGTTGGGAAGATCCTCTGGAGAAGGAAAAGGCTGCCCACTGTAGTATTCTGGCCTGGAGAATTCCATGGACTGTATAGCCCATGGGATCGCAAAGAGTCGGACACAACTGAGCAACTTTCATTTTGCATACTTCCAGTTATACCCAAATAAAATTGAAAAAAAAATCAACTCAAGGAACCAGAATAAAACATTCCCAGAGGGGCTTCCTTGATGGCTCAGTGGTAAAGAATCCACACCTCCCAGTGCGAGTGCAGTCCCTGGTGTGGGAAGATCCCACATGCCACAGAGCAACTGCGTCTGTGCCCCACAGCTACTGAGCCTGTGCTTCAGAGCCAGTGACCCACCACCGCTGCAGCCCCCGTGCCCTAAAGCCCACGCTCTGCGGCAGGAAGAAGCCTGCACGCTCAGCTGCAGAGCAGCCCCTGCTCCCACGTCGAGAGGAGAGCCTGCAGCTCGAAGCCCAAGAGCAACCAAGCCAAAGTCGAGAAAAAGAGCCCTTCCTAGAAGGAGGGCCCCGCCCCCACAGCTCTTCATCTCTGTATCTGCTAACCCAGCTCTAATTTTAGATAGAAAAAAGAGAGGGGCCAAGAAGACACCAAAGTGAGACATCGCTTTACAAGGTGTTGAAAATACATGAACCACTGCGACGTTACCATAATGAATGAATAATTTTGGGTCTGTCTTGTCACATATTTTAAAATATTTAAAATTAGCAAGTGCAAAGAAAACTAACATGAAGCCAGTAATCTTAAAGGACATATCCTATTAGGGTCTAAGGAGTGGCTTTTTTTAACTGGATTTTATTTTGGTAACAGAAGCTTTTGTTTCCAAGTCTTCTTGGAGGCGCTTTCACATTGCATATTGTTAAGTACAATTTGAAGAGAATAAGTTAGTTTCAAACCTTTCTGTGACGACGTGACCATCAATAGCGACTCGACTCCGGGTAAGTTGCTTTCTATACTCAGTTTTTTATTGTTCTTTAGGAATTCTGGGGTATTCTGTCCTTTGTTTTCTTTCTCTTGGGTGTTTTTTCTTTGACAGAGGCAGCGCAGAGTCCAGGAAAGACAGGTGACTGGTCTTCCGATCTGAGGCCAGGCGTTTGTCCGGCTCTGGCTGGCTCTCTCTGGCTGGCTCTCTTTTCCTGGCTCTTCTGGAGCAGGAAACAGGAAGCAGTGCCTGCTCGCAGGTCCCTACTGCTCCCCTCGGCTGACCGGTGCATACAACTCCTCTCGCTGCCTCGGATGTGCGCTTATCTTCTCCTGCGAGAACTCCAAAATTACAGCTCACTGCTGAACAACCATCGCCAGAAGAATGTTGGATCCCACCACCCCACGTTGATGGCTCAGTGGTAAAGAATCCACACCTCCCAGTGCGAGTGCAGTCCCTGGTGTGGGAAGATCCCACATGCCACAGAGCAACTGCGTCTGTGCCCCACAGCTACTGAGCCTGTGCTTCAGAGCCAGTGACCCACCACCGCTGCAGCCCCCGTGCCCTAAAGCCCACGCTCTGCGGCAGGAAGAAGCCTGCACGCTCAGCTGCAGAGCAGCCCCTGCTCCCACGTCGAGAGGAGAGCCTGCAGCTCGAAGCCCAAGAGCAACCAAGCCAAAGTCGAGAAAAAGAGCCCTTCCTAGAAGGAGGGCCCCGCCCCCACAGCTCTTCATCTCTGTATCTGCTAACCCAGCTCTAATTTTAGATAGAAAAAAGAGAGGGGCCAAGAAGACACCAAAGTGAGACATCGCTTTACAAGGTGTTGAAAATACATGAACCACTGCGACGTTACCATAATGAATGAATAATTTTGGGTCTGTCTTGTCACATATTTTAAAATATTTAAAATTAGCAAGTGCAAAGAAAACTAACATGAAGCCAGTAATCTTAAAGGACATATCCTATTAGGGTCTAAGGAGTGGCTTTTTTTAACTGGATTTTATTTTGGTAACAGAAGCTTTTGTTTCCAAGTCTTCTTGGAGGCGCTTTCACATTGCATATTGTTAAGTACAATTTGAAGAGAATAAGTTAGTTTCAAACCTTTCTGTGACGACGTGACCATCAATAGCGACTCGACTCCGGGTAAGTTGCTTTCTATACTTCAGTTTTTTATTGTTCTTTAGGAATTCTGGGGTATTCTGTCCTTTGTTTTCTTTCTCTTGGGTGTTTTTTCTTTGACAGAGGCAGCGCAGAGTCCAGGAAAGACAGGTGACTGGTCTTCCGATCTGAGGCCAGGCGTTTGTTCGGCTCTGGCTGGCTCTCTCTGGCTGGCTCTCTTTTCCTGGCTCTTCTGGAGCAGGAAACAGGAAGCGGTGCCTGCTCGCAGGTCCCTACTGCTCCCCTCGGCTGACCAGTGCATACAACTCCTCTCGCTGCCTCGGATGTGCGCTTATCTTCTCCTGCGAGAACTCCAAAATTACAGCTCACTGCTGAACAACCATCGCCAGAAGAATGTTGGATCCCACCACCCCACGTCCAGGGGCAAAAGAGAAGCCCCAGCAAGACGGTAGGAGGGGCGAAATCACGTTTAGAATCAAACCCCATACCCGCCTTAGACGCTTGGCAGGCTCAAACAAACCTGTGTGCACCAGGAGACCCTACCAAGGCTGAGCCAGACCTGCCTGTGGGTGTCTGAGCGTCTCCTGCGGAGGCGCGGGTCGGCGGGGGCCTGCCGCAGGGGCAGGCGCTCTGGGTGCCGCAGACCTGGGCATGGCAGAAGCACTCTGGAGGAGGTCGCCATCAGCCCCACCGCAGAGCCGCCAGAACTTCCACAGGCCTGGGAAACAGATGGTTGGCGGGCACAAACAAAGCCTTCTGCACACCAGGACCCAGGAGAAAGGAGCAGTGACCCCACAGGAGACCCACCCAGACTTGCCCGAGAGTGTCCAGGAGTCTCTGGCAGAGGCGCGGGTCGGCGGTGGCTGCTGCTGGGTCAGGGGCACTGAGTGCCGCATTGCGTGCACGGGACCTTTTGAAGGCAGTCTCCATTATCTTCATCATAGTTTGGTCTCAGTCAAAAAACAGGGAGGGCACACAGCCCCACCCATCAACAGAAAATTGGATTACTGATTTACTGAGTGTGGCTCAGCCCATTAGAACAAGACTGTTTCGGCCTCAGTCAGTCTCTCCCATCAGGAAGCTTCCATAAGCATCTTATCTTTATCCACCAAAGGGCAGACAGAATGAAAACCACACTACAGAAAACTAATCAGACTGATCACAAGGACCAAACCTGGTCCAACCCAATGAAACTATGAACCATGCCATTCTGGGCCACCCAAGACGGACGGGTCATGGTGGAGACTTCCGACAAAACGTGGTCCACTGGCGAAGGGAATGGCAAACCACTTCAGTATTCTTGCCTTGAGAACCCCCATGAACAGTATGAAAAGGCAAAAAGATAGGACACTGAAAGATGAACTCCTCAGACTGGTAGGTGCCCAATATGGTACTGGAAAAGACTGGAGAGATAACTCCAGAAAGTATGAAAAGATAGAGCCAAAGCAAAAATACGCCCAGCTGTGGATGTGACTGGTGATGGAAATAAAGTCCAATGCTGTAAAGAACAATATTGCATAGGAACCTGGAATGTTAGGCCCATGAATTGCAAATTGGAAATAGTCAAACAGGAGATGGCAAGAGCGAACATCGACATTTTTAGGAATCAGTGAACTAAAATGGATTAGAATGGGCAAATTTAACTCAGATGACCATTATATCTGCAGGCAAGAATCCCTTAGAAGAAATGGAGTAGCCATCATAGTCAACAAGAGTCCGAAATGCAGTTCTTGGGTGCAGTCTCAAAAATGACAGAATGATCTCTGTTCATTTCCAAGGCAAACCATTCACTATCACAGTTATCCAAGTCTATGCCCCAACCAGCAATGCTGAAGCTGAAGTTGAACGGTTCTATGAAGACCTACAAGAGCTTCTAGAACTAACACCCAAAAAAGATGTCCTTTTCATTATAGGGGACTGGAATGCAAAAGTAGGAAGTCAAGAGATACCTGGAGTAACAGGCAAATTTGGCTTTGGAATACAAAATGAAGCAGGGCAAAAGCTAATAGAGTTTTGCCAAGAGAACACACTGGTCATAGCTAACACCCTCTTCCAACAACACAAGAGAAGACTTTACACATGAACATCACCAATGGTCAATACCAAAATCAGATTGATTATATTCTTTGCAGCCAAAGATGGAGAAGCTCTATATAGTCAGCAAGACTGGGAATTGACAGCAGCTCAGATCATGAGCTCCTTAAGCCATGGTTCTTCCAGGGGTCATCTATTCAAAAAACAGGGAGGGCACACAGCCCCACCCATCAACAGAAAATTGGATTACTGATTTACTGAGTGTGGCTCAGCCCATTAGAACAAGACTGTTTCGGCCTCAGTCAGTCTCTCCCATCAGGAAGCTTCCATAAGCATCTTATCTTTATCCACCAAAGGGCAGACAGAATGAAAACCACACTACAGAAAACTAATCAGACTGATCACAAGGACCAAACCTGGTCCAACCCAATGAAACTATGAACCATGCCATTCTGGGCCACCCAAGACGGACGGGTCATGGTGGAGACTTCCGACAAAACGTGGTCCACTGGCGAAGGGAATGGCAAACCACTTCAGTATTCTTGCCTTGAGAACCCCCATGAACAGTATGAAAAGGCAAAAAGATAGGACACTGAAAGATGAACTCCTCAGACTGGTAGGTGCCCAATATGGTACTGGAAAAGACTGGAGAGATAACTCCAGAAAGTATGAAAAGATAGAGCCAAAGCAAAAATACGCCCAGCTGTGGATGTGACTGGTGATGGAAATAAAGTCCAATGCTGTAAAGAACAATATTGCATAGGAACCTGGAATGTTAGGCCCATGAATTGCAAATTGGAAATAGTCAAACAGGAGATGGCAAGAGCGAACATCGACATTTTTAGGAATCAGTGAACTAAAATGGATTAGAATGGGCAAATTTAACTCAGATGACCATTATATCTGCAGGCAAGAATCCCTTAGAAGAAATGGAGTAGCCATCATAGTCAACAAGAGTCCGAAATGCAGTTCTTGGGTGCAGTCTCAAAAATGACAGAATGATCTCTGTTCATTTCCAAGGCAAACCATTCACTATCACAGTTATCCAAGTCTATGCCCCAACCAGCAATGCTGAAGCTGAAGTTGAACGGTTCTATGAAGACCTACAAGAGCTTCTAGAACTAACACCCAAAAAAGATGTCCTTTTCATTATAGGGGACTGGAATGCAAAAGTAGGAAGTCAAGAGATACCTGGAGTAACAGGCAAATTTGGCTTTGGAATACAAAATGAAGCAGGGCAAAAGCTAATAGAGTTTTGCCAAGAGAACACACTGGTCATAGCTAACACCCTCTTCCAACAACACAAGAGAAGACTTTACACATGAACATCACCAATGGTCAATACCAAAATCAGATTGATTATATTCTTTGCAGCCAAAGATGGAGAAGCTCTATATAGTCAGCAAGACTGGGAATTGACAGCAGCTCAGATCATGAGCTCCTTAAGCCATGGTTCTTCCAGGGGTCATCTATGGATGTGAACTGGAGCATGAAGAAGGCTGAGCACCAAAGAATTGATGCTTTTGAACTGTGGTGTTGGAGAAGACTCTTGAGGGTCCCTTGGACTGCAAGGAGATCCAATTAGTCCATCCTAAAAGAAATCAGTCCTGAATATTCATTGGAAAGACTGATGCTGAAGCTGAAACTCCAATACTTTGGCCACCTGATGTGAAGAACTGACTCACTGGAAAAGACCCTGATGCTGGGAAAGGTTGAAGGTGGAAGGAGAAGGGGACAACAGAGGATGAGACAGTTGGACGGCATCACCAACTCGATGGACATGAGTTTGAACAACCTCCAGGACTTGGTGATGGACAGGGAGGCCTGGCACGCTGCAGTCCATGGGGTCACAAAGAATTGGACACGACTGAGTGACTGACCTGAACTGATGACGATGTGACCACAGGACGGGGACTTGGAAGTTCGCCAAGTCTTAGGAAGATTCCCAGTCCTGTATCTTGTTTATTCTGAGGCCTTGGGCAGTCCCTGCACCTGTCAGAGCCTCAGTTTCCCCATTTGTAACATGGAGATAATGATCGATCCCCAGAAGGTGGCACAGCACGCTATCAGTCTGAACATGGATACCCTCCCCATAGAGGGTAACTGGGAATCATTAGACTTTATGTGAATGCTCAGTCATTCAGTTGTGTCCAACTCTTGGAGATTTCCCAAGCGAGAATACCAGAGTGGGTTGCCATTTTCGCCTCCAGGGTATCTTTCCAACCCAGGATCAAACCGATGCCTCCACCGTCTCCTGCATTGCAGGAGGATTCTTTACCCACTGAGTCATCAGGGAAGCCCCAGATACTCTCCTAAAACTGCTGTCTCCCAAAAGGATATTTAAAGAGAGAACACTGTAACGCTCATGCCCTTCATTGCAGTCTGAACGCTGATCCTACAGTGAGCTGGACACTTCTGGATGCATCATAAACCGTTCTCGAAATAATCCGCCTTTTCCTTCCTCACCTGCCAGACAGCTGAGCTGCAACCTCATGAAATACGAGGGAGGTTCTCTTTTACGGCCGTTCATTCATCTGCAGGCTCCTTGGCGTGCCAGTCCCTCCAAGGTATTTTATTATTTCCAGGGAACTGTAACAGAGCCTTTTTATACACCTTCTGTTGTCATAAGAGGCATCGCACATAAAGCATGCCAACCGAATAGGAGGAAGTCATCTTTCACCCGGTTTACTGTTTCCTTGAGACAGCCGCTCCCTGGGTCTGGTCAGCTGGCCGCTTTGATGGTGTTGCTAGAAACGGCTTTTCAAATAAAGGAGACCTGGAGAATGTGGGAGCTCCACTTTTGGTCAGTACAGGACCAGAGTCTGGGTGGAACGGAGCTCCTCTCCACTCGTGGGGGTCTGGTGGGCCCCCGCACAGGCCAGTCCAAGGCCGCCGCCCTGCTTTCTCTTTACATCTCCTGGTTCCAAGAGGCGGACCTCAGTTTCCCAGCCTTTAAAACGGGATAGCGACAATGCCTGATTTCTTTTCTTTTCTTTTCTTTTTTTTCCTTTTGTTTTTTAATAAGGATGCAATCCGCCAGTGGCGGGAACACGGTTGGCAGATTACCCAGAGGGGAGCGGCTCATTCCTCCTGCCCCCAGCCAGGGGGCTTGACATCAGCAGGAGGCGTTTTGCAGACTGCATCCCACAGAAGCGCTCCTCTGGGGAGCCGCCTGGGCCCCAGAACGCTGAAGAAAGCCTCCACCAATTCAGGAGCACCTGGCTTCCCCGAGGCATCTCCTGCTTCCTGAAGAGACGCCCCTGAACCCCCCAAAGTTCTGAAAAGTGATTTCAGTCTCATTAATTCTGGAAACAAACAGCAGAGAGAGAAGTAAGATGAGCAGAATTAAAGGGCAAGATGGAGGGGACCCGAGGTACCTGAGGGTCTGGGGGAGCGAAGGAAGCGGGGTGAGGCTGCGACTCCACGCTCCCGCAGCCTGGGCCCGCCTGGTAGAGCGTGCAAAAGAGGCGGGCCCGGGGCGTGGTCCAGGCGGGCAGGGGCGGGGCAGGACCCAGGGGGCGCCCGGATGCGCAGGTCAGGGGTAAGGGGAGGAGGCAGAGGGCACAGGGGCGGGACAGGGTCCGCTGGGACTAGATCTTCCAGGATGACTGAGCTGTCTAGAAAAAGAACATGTCTGATGGAGGCATATCCAAGGGGAAAGGGTTTAACTGTGTCCCCAAATGTCATATGTTGCAGTCCTGACCCCCAGCACCTCAGAATGTGCCCATAGGTGGAAACAGTTAAGATGAGGTCATTATGACCTGTGTCTTCATATGGGGACAATGAGGAGCCAGGGGCAGTCACTCCAAGAGATGCCACGTGCAGGCGGCACCAGGAGAAGACGGCCCCCACAAGCCCAGGAGAGAGGCCTGGAGCAGATCCTCCCTGTGCTGGGAAGGAACCAACCCTGCGCACACCTTGATCCTGGTCTTTGGCCTCCAGATCTGGGAGACAATAAATGAATATTGTTTAAACCCCCCACCCCCATCTGTGGTACTTTGTTACAGAGACTTGAAAGTGCGGGGCATGGGGGGAGGGCAGACAATGGGCAGCAAAGGAGGGAGCAGGAATGGGGGCGGATGAGGCTAGGGAGAAGGAGGGGGCCTCAGAGTTCCACGTTCCAGAGTTTGGGGCTTATCTTTGGTCAGTGGGGAGGCATGGAGGTCTTCACGCTGGGAGGGAAGGGGGCCAGTTTAGAAGCCACCCTGGCATGCCAGTGGTTAGCACCCTGCGCCTCCACTCCGGGGGACACAGCTTTGATCCCTGTCGGGGAAGTAAGAACCCACATGCCACGTGCTGCAGCCAAAAAGTAAAAGAAAGGACATCGCTCTGGCTGCAGAGAGGAAAAGGCTGTCTTGGCCATGTGGGAAAGAGACGGAGTTTGGGCAAGGGGTGGAGAGAAGGGAGCAGCTCCAGAATTCAGGCATCCTCGTCAACAGGACTCCACGGGGGCTGGCAGGGGGTAAGAGATGCACCGCTTTGCTCTGGCTGACTTAACAAAGACCACAGACTGGGCGGCTTCAATAACAGACATTATTTTCTCCCAGGTCCCGGATGGAGGCTGGAAGTCCAAGATCAAGGGGTCAGCAGGGTCAGTTTCTTCCGAGGCCTCTCTCCTCCGCTTGTAGACAGCCATCACCCCCCTGTGCCTACACGTGATCTTCCCTCTCTGTGCATCTGTGTCCTAATCTCCTCTTCTTAATAGGACATGAGTCCTGTTGGGTTATGACACACCCATATGACTTCATCTTAATATTTTTTCAACTCACGTGCACATTTATCAAGCTCACATGAAACGGGACACAGTTAAGAAATGACCCTCCTCTCATCTGTGTACAGCGCCCTGCTCTTTTCTCCCTGGCTGTTACATCTGTTCTGCTAGCTTTCCACAAACACTCATTCTTCTAGAATGGAGGCGTCTGGGCAGTAGCTCAGAACCTTCTCAGAAGCAGCGGGCAGCAAAGCGGTGTCAGGACCAGCGGAGAGTTTGCTTCGTTTGAGGTGGACCCGGAGACAGACCTGTGGCTCCCCGTGCAGGGCCGGCCTGGGCCAGGCTGGCACTCTAGTCATGGGCTCCTTGGAATAAACAACCCTGAGGTCTGCATGACCTCCGTTCACAAAGTGTAAAGGGGATTGGAATCCCCAGTGGTTTCTTCCCCTAAACCGGGGGTGGTTGACTTCACGTCGGTAGAGAATTTGAAATCCTCTGTGTGCTCTCCAAACGCACAGGTACGGGTGCCTCTGGGTGTGGCATGAGGCAGCACAGCCAGGACAAACAGGGCAGAGAAGACCAGGGTCTCCCTGAGCGGGCGTGGTGCCAGCGGAACGCACAGACGACTCTGGAAGGCGGGCAGGGAGGCCAGCCCTGGGGTGTGCTGGGTGAGCCTCCTGCGGGGCACGCACAGAACCCTCAGCTCCGGGACCCCAGAAGCAGCATTCCCAGGTGGCCATCAGCCTCACTGTGACATGAGCGCCTCTTGAAAGGCGCTGTCTCCAAACAGAGCCTCAGTCTGAGGTGCTGGGGCGGGGCCTCCCACAAATGAATGGAGGGGGGAGGTACACAGTTCAGCCATAACTGAGGGGTGCCCACGTTTCTGAGGCAGTTTTCACTTTCACCCACGACTCATACACACTACCATCTATAAAACAGGTAGCTAATAATAAGCTGCCATATAGCACAGGGGTCTCTACTCAAAACTCTGTCATGGCCCAGATGGGAGAAGAACCTAAAGAAGAGTGGCTATGTGTGTGAGTGGTTCACTTTGCGGCACAGCTGGAACTAACAGAGCATTATAATAAATCAACTGCGCACACTCCAGTAAAAAATGTGAAAAGGTACAGTGGGCAGGAACCCACCTGCCAGTGCGGGAGACCCAGGCTCGATCCCGGGCCGGGAAGATCCCACTTGCCATGCAGCAGCTGAGCCTGTGCTCCACGACTGCTGAGCCCACCTGCTGCAACTACCTACAGAAGACCCTGCGCCGAGAGCCGGTGCCCCGCAGAGAGAGAGACCACCCCACTGGAGAGCCCAGTCATCGCAAGGAAGAGCAGCCCCACTCACTGCAACTGGAAAAAGCCTGCGGGAAGAAACACAGGCCCAGCACAATCAAAAGCAAAATGAATAAATAATACATTATTTTAAAAAGAAAAAAACCCACGCTTCGCTATGACAAATCAGAGAGAGAACCCAGGCCCAGCCAGCTGCTCCCCAAGTCTGTCCCTCGCAAGGTGGCCATTTCCTTTGGGAATTCATTCCTGTCTGGGTGCACAGCCTTCTCCAGCAGACTCAAACTCTAATTTCCATTCCTTCGAGTGATATTTATGGCTCTGCACCAGACGTGAGTCGGGAAGATCTTCTGGAGAAGGAAATGGCAACCTACTCCAGTATTCTTGCCTGGAGAATCCCATGGACAGAGGACCCTGGTGGGCTACAGTCCACAGGTCGCAAAGAGTCGGACACGACTGAGCGACTTCACTTCACTTCACTTCACCAGACATGATTCTGTGAGCACTGTGAAATGGCCCCATCTCTCTGGGGGTGAGCTGGCATGAACCAAGTTCAAAGAAAGTGATAAATAAAGGCCACAATGTCAATTTAGTGAATTGCTTTGAGAAATACAGCTGTGGGCTATGTGGGTTGACAGACCAGTGCCCTCTCTCTCTCTCTCTCTCTCTCTCTCTCTCTCTCTCTCGGGCAGGAGAGCCAGGCAACCATTAGCCGGACACTCTGGACAGACCTTTTTCCACACCCTGCACTCTCCTGTCCAGCAGGCAGACCTCCGGGAGGCTGACTGTGATATCACAGATTCCCTGGATTAGTCCAAACATGGAGAATGAGGTAAGCCTGGGGGTTAGGGGGGACTCTGGGTCTAGGCCACTGGAGGCTCAGTCTCCCAGGCCAGGGGTCAGCCTTGACAGACAACTTGGATGCCAGAGTCAAGACGCCCCCTGCCTGGCCCCAGCCAGACAGCTCTGCCCACCACTGTCTCCTCCAGGCCCCGGCTCACCAGCCCCTGCTCGTTACGTCATCTTTCTCTGAGCAGGGTGTGATTCAATTGGTCAGATTTCCATCTACTGAAATTGCAAACCCGAGAACCTGGCCGCCTCTGGGCAACCGCTCCCAAATCCCAAAGCACGGTTCTAGGTCTTTCCAAACCCTCCTGCCCCTCGTTTCCTTACCGACCTTGGATCCTATTGCAGGCATATCCCAGCCAAGGCAGAGAGCTGATTTTTCTAGGCAGCCTCATTTCCAGGGGCAGATGAAGCCCCAGATGTCAAGACCCCTTCTTTGCTTGGGCCCCTGGGAGAGCTGGAAGATGCTGGGAGTCACAGAGTATCCTGGGTGGGGAGAGAAGTCAGCTTGGAACCAGCAGGCATGTCTCTTAAATTGCTAAAGGCCCTGCAGGAAGAGACCTGGATTCCCAGGGCCCCGGCTCCTTGTGTGATTTCCTTTTCTCGCTCTAAACCAACATTTACTTTCATACCTAAATACATGGTGTGCTCATCCTTCCTGAGAATCCCTCGGTGGTCTGAGCTTCAGGCCTCCCAGACCCTAGATCCACTCCTGCTGGTTTCTCTTGAGTCCTCATCTGAAGGGGGGTGGGGGCGAGGGCAGGGGTGCCCCCTGAGACAGGTAGCGCCATGCCTTCCAGGAAGCGGGTTGTGGTGAGTCAGAGAAAGAGCCTGGGACCCGCAGTGTGTAAAGGAGGCTGGATCTGAGCCCTGCTCCCACCCCAGGCCCTCCCCCGGAGGACCCACAGCAGCTGGGAATACCCACTTGGCTGGTCTAGCCTCCTGCTTCCTTCACTTCATGGAAGGGAGAGACTAAACCTCTCAGTAACATGTTTTCATGTTCCTTTCCAGGGACACATTTTTCAGCTTTGGTTAGGAAAAAAAAAAAAGAAACTTTGAAAATTCCCTTAAAAGTTAAATCATGGACTTTGGTGCCTCCCTCTCCGAATCAAGAACATATATTTTTGCAACCGACAGAAACATCAGACATCTTCTCTCCATCATCTGTCTGTCTGGCTAACACGATTTTCAGGACAGGCGCTCGCAGGGCCTAATTTATGTCTCTGTGTGCTTTAACGAGCCCCGTGCGCGGTTTTGATCCGGGAGTTGCTGCCTGGCTCTGCGTCTCCCATTAGCCTGGCCGCTCGTCCTCTCCTCACCTGTGGCGCGTCCGCCCCCTCCCTGCCGCTTTGTTTTGTCACCCGTGGGTTCCCTCCCCGCCAGCCAGTCCATCTGGGACTGTTCAGGAGCCAAGTCCTCCGTTCACTAAAGTCTGTCACACGCGGACAACCGCTGCAGGAGGGGCAGGAGCCAGCTCCGGAAGCTGCCCGCTTCACCTCCCCCACCCCCGGCCTCCAGCACTCGGGGCTTTCAGGTCTGCACCCCCCACCCCAGCTGGAGTCCCTGACCCTCTGCCTCGCGAATGCACGCCGCCCAGCCCTCTGTGTGAAGAGCTGGCCCCTACGCACGCAGACACCAGCTCTCGTGCGTGATTCATGGGGGCACTTGGTCTGGGAGCGGGCACCCAGGGAGCAGATCATGAGCCCACAGAAGCGCTTCGGTTCAGGGAACGTTCTTTCCCTGATGCACATCTGTGCTGCCTGGAAGTGCATTAAAGAGAATCGGATGAGCTGCTGCTTCTAAAATAGGTTCTGAATGTGTAAAGTGCCCGGGAGGGTGGAGAGCGATGCCAGCTGATGCGGCGCTGCGGGTGCTTTCCGGCTTTGTCCTTCAGGCACAAAGCCTCGTGTGCTGAGAGCGGCCCTCTTGGGAGACTGCGGGGGGCAGGTGGGTGGGAGCAGGGGAGAGGCAGGCCTGTCTCAGCAAGGGCGTGGCCCGCAAGGCCTGAGCGCCTCAGCGTTCCCATCTCTCACCAAGCCAGGTTCCTCCGGCTCTGTGGCTGTTTTGGGAACAGGAATGGGGTCTCTTATCTTGGCCTAACTAGGAGAGCCTTCTCCTACAGCCTTCACGAGAGACCCAGGCTGGGCAAAGCAGCCAAGAGACCCGACAACCTGGCTGGTCCT
Organism: Madoqua kirkii; assembly: GCA_006408675.1. Classification (NCBI taxonomy): domain Eukaryota; kingdom Metazoa; phylum Chordata; class Mammalia; order Artiodactyla; family Bovidae; genus Madoqua; species Madoqua kirkii. Next base: position 5,822 of record SJYC01020161.1, on the reverse strand, counting down.
AGCTCCACCACCCAGCCCCTGGGGGCCTGGGCAAATCACCCAACCTGGAATTGGGAAAAGTGTGCGCTCCTGACTGGAAACCACCCCCCAAGTGGTATCCCACTGATTTCTGATCTGCTTTTCTCTGTGCAAACCACATACTACAGAGTATTCAGAGAGATCTACAGAGCTGCTAGCCGAGGAGCTCTGAATCAAGAAGGCATGTAAGGCCAGGACTTGGGGCCAAGGCACATGCATTAATCATGTGGTACATGGCTTCCAGTGATAAGTGGCTGAAATCCCAAGCCAAGCTGTCTTGCAAAAAGAGGGGACTCACAGGTGAAAGAAGGCTTCAGGCATAGCTGTATCCAGGTGCAGAAACCAGGTCGTCAAAGCTCATTGCTGTTGCAGCCCAGGACGATGCTTTCCTCTCAGATGGCTTCATTCTCAGGCAGGCCCGGTCCACACAGTACCCTCATGGCCTTGCCAACTGGGTGGAAGGTGGTCCCTCTTGTCCAAGGGCTCAGCTGAGGTCTCCGGGCCAGTCGCTGTGGCCAGGAAGATGGACTGTATTATAAGCTTGGGGATGAGGGCTGTCATCAGTACCCAAGCCACGAGAAACAGGGGTGGGGGGAGGACCCCTAGAGGAAACTTGGGGTCGTCAGAGGTCTAGGGACAGCATCCCGGGAAGGAAAATACACCTCCAGGCCCGTCCTTCCTCTGTTGTGTGCTGTTTAGACAGACGGAGCCAACGGTTCATGGTTTGGGGTGGGTTCTTCCTGGTGGCCAGATTAGATGAGTTGGAGTTTGGGCCTGAGCTGCCAAGAGTGTAAGTTTGCCCAGTGGGCGAGGAGGGAAGAGCCCTGCAAGCCGCGGTATGATCACCTGCGTGAAGTTTCTAAAGTAAAGGGGGTTGTGGAGGGCTGAGACACTGACGCTGTTTAACGGGGACAGTTTAGTGCAAGAAGAAAAGGGCCAGGAGACGGATGGGGTGATGGTTGCACCGCAGTGTAGACGTACTTAATGCCTCTGAACTGTACCCCTAAAGATGGCCAAGATGGTAGATTCTTGTCATATATATTTTACCCAAATTTTTAAAACCTGGGCTGCAGGATGAAAGAAGCCAGGGTCTGTCCCCGCCCCCCGCACAGCTCCTTTTCCTCCACTCTCTGGCTCCGGCTGCTCAGTCCCCTCCTCCCGGCCCTTGCCATGACTCCACCTTCCACCCAATGGCTCCAGATCCGGGCTCCAGTAAAGCCACTTCCTCCCTCAGCCTCTCCAGTCCCGGGGCTGCTTGCAGCTTCCTCTGTTGTTAATCCCTGAGTTGCCTTATTTTACCTTTAAGCTTCTCTGCTCTCTTGTCAACTGAGTAACTAGTAAGTTCACTCTTTGTTAAAATAATAATAATAATAGTACCCAGGAGGTTTCTCTTTTCCTCACTGGGGTTGTCTGTGACACCCCCTAGAGAATGGCTCACGTGCCTGGGTGGGTGGGGTTGGAGAGAGGCACAGGGCATCCCAGCAGCAACTCTAGCAATCCCGACTGGCTGGGGTGCACTGGGGGCCCAGGAAGTCTGGATGTTTTCTGCCTCTGGGGCAGCCTGCTCCACTAAGAATCAAACTCTAGGCCAGTCTGGAGTCTCAGGTCCCCAGCAAGTGGGAACACGCGAGGCAGACACTCCATGGGTGCAAAGGAGAAATCAAAGAGAATTCACAAGCGCCCTTCGGACAGTGGTTCTGCAAGTAGCCGCAGTGTTTCATTATTTAATCCTTCTTGCGGCAGATGCTCTTCAAGGCTGGACTAGGCCCTCCACCCTCGTCCCCACCCTGGCCCTCTTGTGCCCTGGGCTGACTATGGGGACTCCCTGGGAGATTGTCCATGACCCCTCAAACCCTCCGACTTCTCCTTAGATTGGCCCCTGGTTCAAGATCTGCAGTCCTGAGCCCCTCTCCCTCCTGTCTGCAGGGTGACCCACACTGCCCCCCAGGGAACAGTCCTTCTGCAAAGCCAGGAGAGCGGGGCGGCGGTGGTGGGGAGGGGGCGCTGCCTCAGTCACCAGGTGGGCCGTGGCCTGGCTGAATCCTGATGCTTTTGTTGACAGCCACCAGCCTGCCTCCCAGACACAGACAGCCGGCAGAGGGGCCACCTGCAGGCCGGACCAATCAGAGAGGCAGAGAGCAAAGGTGAGAAGCCCCACCCCAGCCCGTCCCCTGCAAGGGGAGTGATATCCAGGGTCAGGGCAGGGCAGACCGGAGTTCCGCTCTGGCTCTGCCCGTGTGTTGGTACAGACCAGAGTCCCCCCACAGGCCCAGCTGGAGTCAGTAGCGGGGTCGGCAGAGGAAGTTAGGCAGAGAGCCGGAAACCCCCTCTAATTTCGGAACAGAGACCTGATACCCCTCTCTGGTCTCCAACTGTGCTTTATTCTTTGAACAAAAGAATTACAAGTTGCCTGGAGACAGAAACCATTTGCCCTTTGAAATACAATAGCCTAACCTTGCTTTTGCAGCAGCGTTGTTCTCTGCTTGGGGTTCTAGCTGGTTTTAGGGTGGGATGGTCAATGGAGGGGCGAGCCTGCCCTGGGCCCCGTCCAGCCCTCTGCTCCAGCCCAGAGCATCCTGGTCTCTACTTACAGCCTTTGCTGGGACTGAGAAGGTGGAAGAGAACTGTCATCTTGTCCCTGGGCTTAAGCCATTAGTCCTTGCTCAGGTCATCTCTTTAGATCATAAATAAAGGATTCGGCTACTTCCTGAAGAGCTGAGGACAACAGAGAGAAGGATGTCCAGCAAATCCTTCAGAGTAGAAGGGGCAGTGGTCTTGTGCTCCTGTGCTTGGGGACAGTCTCAGGAGTTTATAAATGTTCTGTCTTCCCGTTGACATAACCTCACTCCCAGCTCAGCTCTGCTGTGATAATGCAGACAGTGGGCCTCTTCTGATTCCCTTGATTTGTCTACCGACTGATAGACATTTAGAGGACGTAATGGGTCGGCTGGTGTCCCCAAAAAGTTCATCTCCACCAAGCACCTCAGAGGGTGACCTCATTTGGAAGCAGGGTCTTTGCAGATGTCATTATTAAGGTGGGGCTTACCTGGTGGCTCAGCTGGTAAAGAATCTGCCTGCAAGGCGGGAGACCTGGGTTCAATCCCTGGGTTGGAAAGATCCCCTGGAGAAGGGAAAGGCTACCCACTCCAGTATTCTGGCCTGGAGAATTCGTGTATAGTCCATGGGGTCGCAAAGAGTCAGACACGACTGAGCAACTTTCACTTCGCTTATTAAGGTTAGAGTTGAGAGATCCGCTGAATCACAGGAGGCGCCAGTCCAGGAGAGTGTAAGGAGAGTGTCCTTACAGGAGTGACTGTCCACCCTGCAGACAGGGGGCCTCGCTTCCAGGCCAGGAACACCTCACCGTTGGATCACACAGGCCTTCATCCACCTGTCCTCTTCCTGGGCCCGTGAGGACCAGGATATCCCCAAGCCCGTCCTCCTGCTGTTGGTAGACTGTGCCCCGAGTGCACCCCAAGTGGCAGCCAACAGTGCACCCCAGCCTAGCAGTCAGCAAACTGGCACATCCCAGGAGACCTAAGGACAGGACAGGGCAGGGTTGTCAGCCGCCAGCACCCTCTCCACGTCTTCACCAACTGAATACCTCTTAAAGCAAGGCTGAGAACTACTCTGCAGCCCTTCACTTCACGAAGCATTTAGACTTCCTTGTTTTAATGAATTTATATGAAAATCTGGTCCTCCAAATCTGTGCACCTGCCTAAGAATAGCAGTTCCGATCTCGGTGTGGTTTTCACAGTGTCGCCCTTTTGACACTAGCGATATTCTAAGCCTCACGAATCCCTTTCGTAACATGACATTCAACAGTTAGGTGGGATGTGTGGAACCCACCACCACGCCTGACACAAAATCAGCTTGTGAGAGATTTTTCTTGTTAAGAGCGATGCAGTGAGGTGTGGCGTTCTCTTGTCTCTGCGGTTAACCCAGCACAGTTCTGACTTTAACCACCTGGACTTAGCAGAGATTTCACAGCTTCAAGGGCAGGGTCCCCAGCAAGACTGCCCCCACTTCAGACACCAGCCACACCCTTTGGCGGTCTCCAGCCCACCCACAATTCTGACCAACTGGCCACAAATCTGGAAGGTTTTCCCGGCCCCCATCAGTCTCAACAGCTTGCTGGTAAGGGCTGTCCTTCTAGTTTTTGTTGTTGGTTAGTTGCTAAGTGACCCCGTGAACAGTAGCCCTCTAGGCTCCTCTGTCCATGGGACTTCCCAGGCAAGAGTACTGGAGTGGGCTGCCATTTCCTTCTCCAGGGGATCTTCCTAACCCAGGGATCAAACCCATGTATCCTGCATTGGCAGGCAGATTCTTTTACCGCCAGGGAAGCCCATCCATCTGGTTACAGCTTTATTACAAAGGGTGCAGGTCAGGACCAGCCAAATGAAGAGGCCCCGGGGAGGGGTTCTGGGAGGGTCTTCTGTGCCCTCTCGCCATAAAATCTGAACATGTCAGCCTCCTGCATACCTGTGGATTCAGTTAGGAAGCTCCACCAAGGGCAGGGGCCAGAGCTTTTATCAGAGTTTCATCGTAAGTATGACTAGTTGAGTCACTGGCCACATGATTGAACTCACTCTCCAACCCACCTCCCCCACCCATCCCCAAAGTCCGGGCTGTGCCTGGCTCCATTCTTGCTACCGTAACAAAAAACAGACTATATATATGAACTGTAAGTCTACATTTTGTTATAGACTGACACTGGGTGGCTTAGAAACAACAAACATTTACTTCTCACAGTTCTGGAGACTGGAAAGTATGGGATCATGTCCCCAGGCGATTCAGTGTCTGCCAAAAGCTCACTTCCTGGTTCACAGATGGCCGTCTTTTCACAGTGTCCTCATGTGGCCAGGGAGCCTAGGACGCTCCCTGGGGCCTCTTTTATAAGGGTGCAGTCCCATTCATGAGACCTCTACCCTCCTGACCTGATCACCTCCCAAAGGGCCCATCTCCTAATACCATCAGGTTAGAGGTTAGGATTTCAACATGTGAACCTGAGGGAAACACAAACATTCAGATCGAAACGTGTTGACATCACCTGGCTCAAGGACCCAGCCTATGACTATAGGGCTGGTCTCTGTGGCGTGGCCACCCCCATCGTAAACCTAGGTGTGACCCTAGGGGCCCCTGAGAAATAACAGGCACTCCTATCATTCAGGAAGTTCCAAAGATTTCCAAGCTCCCTGCCAGGAACCAGTCATATCCTTTATTACACAGAGCTCAGATCTTGAGTGATTCTTTTAGTAGGAGGTACAATTGAACACAACACCTGAGTTCTCAAATGCTGACGGCCACTCTCCAAATGTAGGTCTTCATAAAACCTTTCGACTTCAACTTCTTCAGCGTTACTGGTTGGGGCATAGACTTGGATAACTGTGATATTGAATGGTTTGCCTTGGAAATGAACAGAGATCATTGTGTCATTTTTGAGATTGCATCCAAGTACTGCATTTCGGACTCTTTTGTTGACCATGATGGCTATTCCATGTCTTCTGAGGGATTCCTGCCTGCAGTAGTAGATATAATGGTCATCTGAGTTAAATTCACCCATTCCAGTCCATTTTAGCTTGCTGATTCCTAGAATGTCGACGTTCACCCTTGCCATCTCTTGTTTGACCACTTCCAATTTGCCTTGATTCATGGACCTGACATTCCAGGTTCCTATGCAATATTGCTCTTCACAACATTGGATCTTGCTTCTATCACCAGTCACATACACAACTGGGTATTGTTTTTGCTTTGGCTCCATCTCTTCATTCTTTCTGGAGTTATTTCTCCACTGATCTCCAGTA